>JAFJYH010000074.1:0-151207 GCA_017365405.1 Cadophora malorum
GGTTAGGAGGGGGGTGGGGCAGGGGACGGTGGTTAATTTTGCGAATGGGGCGTTTGCGGGGGTGGTTACTACGGTGCTTAGTATGCCGTTTGATACTATCAAGACGAGGTGAGTGTTTCTTGCTTGGGGGTTAAGAATTGGGAAGTATGAAAGTGGAGAATTGAGAAGAGCATGAGAAGGAGATCAAGCGAAGCGAGAGTTGAAAATAGGTAAAGATACTGATCGAAAAATAGGAGTCAGAGCGCCAAGGTTACAACGACGATGCAAGCCATCACGGGAGTGTGGTTTGAAAGTGGAATTCGAGGTTACTGGAAAGGTACTGTGATGAGATTGAGTAGGACTGTGTTCAGTGGAGGTGAGTTGTGTTTCGACCCATTTTCTATGGTTCATTGAACTGCAGAGCCAGCAAACAGACGGAAAGCTGATTTGAGTCCCGTATAGGTATTTTGTTTACTACAGCAGAGGCTGTCGCTAAGGTCTTGAATCCGCTGGTCGGGAGGTGACCGCGTCACCGCCCTGATCATAATAACACTGAGCAGATAGACCCAAATGCCTGCATAGATACATATCTCTTCTGTTGTTCTTACACGAGCTTCGATATACCCCGAATTAGATTTCACTGTGCGAATTCAAAGATTTGACAATTTCTTTTCGTAATGTCACATTTGAGTAAGGTAACATAGGTTTGAGGAGGGGGGATGTTGGCATCACGTGCGGATAGAAGTAAACAATCCCGGGGCAGCGCGTCCTTGCTTGTCTATCCTTACAATGCAGAGGGTATCATAAACTCCTACCTAAAACCAAAGCCCATATACAGCCATTCGGTATCGAAATCCTCATCCTAAACTACGATATCAACACCAAATTCAGAAACGACATGAGCGATACAGTCGGACTCCCAAACAGGCAATGCCAGGACCTCAAACACGCCCAGATTGCGCAAAACCGGCGTTGGTTATTCGTAGCTGAAGATTGATCCTGTAACACCAGCTTGGATCCGAACAGGTTGGAGTCCCGTGACTGCGCAGTGACAACCAAGATGCTTGTGGATGCAGGGTCGTGGATCTCTAGCACTTGGTCGGAGATCGCTCAACTGCTTTTGGTGCTCATCAGGGGACATGCTGTTGATAGTCAAGTATAACGTGTCCCAGAAGAACTCCAAGATCGGCATTGTTGGGTATAAGATAGATGGGCCATAGCCCTTTGCGAGGAAGAAGTTCCCGCGGCGATGACCAGGTTGGATCGGGAAGAATTTTGGGAAACATAGAGCCTGTGTACGGTGGTACTTAAAGTCGACACGGACGAATCTTGACCAGTTGATACTGTTGATGCTAGGTGAATGTTAGCAGATAGCCCCAACTATGCAAGATGGAATTGCAGACCTTGCCAAGATGATGTTCTCATCGAAGAGCTTCGTGGTACCACCGTAAATGGCCAGTCTGACCAAAGCACCGTTTCTGGAAATGACATTGGCAAGAGCCTAAGTGGAAGTCAGCCATCTGTAAAGTACTCAAGGTGTCCGAGAACTTACAAATCCACTCATCTGCTTCATGTCCTTGCTAGGTCCAAAGGCATTGGTATCGAGGCTTGGTGAAACGACGGCTCTGATGTTGCCTGTGAACTGGTTTAGGTCGACGTTGCATGGCCTGAAGGACATCTCGAGGATGTTGAGGTAGATCTCATCTTCCTGGAGTGTTGAAAGGCTGCCTAGGCCAGTAGTGATAGTAGTAGACGAAGTCATGATGTTTGGTTTGTTGTTGTGTATGGTATGAAAGGGTTTGGTGCTCGAGGTAGGGATTTGGTATTGATAACGAGACGCGTCGTCTCTCGAACGCGCATTTATATACAAAATAGCCTAGGGGCGGTTGATCGCCAAAAGCCAAGTGATTGCGCTAGCATTGGAAGCTAATCCCCAGACGATCAACAACACTGGCTCCACCAGAAGCGAAACCTGTCCCTTCTGCCCTGATTTCAACCAATCCGGGCTTAATCTTCTCCTTCTCCGTCTTCCCATCCTCATTGGCCGACTTCGAAGCCTTGCCCTTCCTCTCAGTCAGATCAGCCTCGCACACGTAGCAAGCAACAGCGTTCTGGTCCACGTCAGGCGCGTGAGGATCATGGACACCGGTCGGGGTCATGAACTTGGACACACAGTTCTTGCAAAGGACATGGCCGCAAGGTTTGGCTAGCATCGCCTTTGAAGTATTGCTCAAAGCTTTCTTGCATGAAGGACATATTCGCTGACGTGTCTTGTTCGGAGCGTCCTTCTCCTCGGAGAACTTAACCTCGACCAATGTGTGCAGCGAATAATTGTGCGGCTTATCGGGTTGGGACGCAGGGCATACTGGGGACGACTTGGCTTTCTTGACGATAGTGTGCAGAGCTGTCTGGGTGTTGGAGGAAGGCGTGATTGATGGTACCCAGAATGAGGGTAGAGTTGTTTTCGAGGCCTTTGAAGTCCAGTCAGCACCTGCAGGCTAGGTTCAAGGGAGATCACGTACCTTCTCATCATCAATGGCTTTCCTTGCCTTTGTTCTCTCATCGCGAGCGATGCGAAGAAGCTCATCCTCGTCAAGTTCAAATTTCCTCTTCTCACCCCTCTTTCCTCCCACGACATCCTCTTCAACGATGATCTTGCCGCCTTCTCTGCCAACGATCTTTTGGTCAGTGGAACTGCCCTTCATCTTGGCCTCCAGCCCCGCTTGAATCCTTTCAAAGTCTTGGACAGCTCTTTCTTTCGCTTCAGCATCTTCTCTGGCTCTGTCCTCTTCGGCTTCTTTCGATTCTTTCTCTCTTGTCTTCTCTAATCGCTTGATCTCTTTCTTCTGGGAGAGGATGTTGTTCAGAGCACACTCTCTACAGAAGATGTCTCCATGTAAGCACGATACCGGAGATACTGCTGGTTGGAGGCATAGTCTGCACGAGGCAAAGGGCAAGAAAGAATCTCTCGAGAGGCGAGCAGAGGTAGAGTTCCATGCCGCCTTTGCTTGTTCTCTCTCATGAGAGGTGAAAACTGCTCGAGATGTATTTCTCTTGCCTGCCTACTTGTCAGCAATATGCCATTGCCTCTGGGACGAAGACTTACTGTGAGACATAGCGCAGCCCTTTCTGTAATACCAGATGGTGATCAGAGGACCTCTGGTTACGAGATATAACTGAGCCTCATTAGCTATTGACTCTCCGTGCAAACTCCCGTTGTAGATAAAGTTCAGAACAGAGCTTTTGCGTAGGTGAAAACTGCTCCCTAGTCCTCAACAATGAGAACAGGTATACACCACGGTCCCTTTTGCTGGAGAAGGAGTTGAGAAAATGTATGACTAACCTCGAAGGATACGAGGCTCAAGAAAATGTTGGAGGAGGACCCAAATGCTTGATGTGATGTGTTACTTGAGTAAAAAGAAGGAGTGTCGGAGAATCTGTTGTCTTTATAGACAGTCTCAACCTCGCTTGGCGAGGATTGGCTTGTTTAGGGGTCCAGCTCGGCCACTAGGGTGAGTGAATAGCTTGCTCTTGTGTGTTTGGTGAATACAGTTTGCTGTAATCTCTGCTCGCGATTTTCAATTGCGTGGTAGGCAGTGTCCCTTCACTTCTTGATGAAGCTGGGATTGTTTTCTGACACCTGACAGATGTTCTAGTTTGGGAGTCCGATGTTGTGACGCCCGATCAGCCAAAATTTTGGCTTTTATCGTACCAATGGATGATAGCTCAACGATTGAAGGTCATGAGCAGAGTTTTGCTTCTAGTTCACTCAATACAATAGTGTTTGTGAAGATTTGTCAAGCATATCTCAGAGCGGCATGTCGTTGAAAACACTGGTGGCATAAGCCGCCAAGCCGGATCGGCGAAACCTCCTCCGAGCCCTGTAAGAATTGTTGCCCTTGCAGTTTCCCGTACGTCACTGAGCCCAGCCCAGCCAGAACTTCCTCAGCCATTGCGCCGCCTTTACTCTCCTTCACTCCATGGCCTGTATTTGTACTTCCTGTTCTATGTTCGATCGTCGATAGATGCGCGACGGCGCCATGTCAACTCCCACTCTCCCGCCGCCTGCGACTCCTAGCCTGCCATGGCGATTCAGCAGCTCTGTCATCATGGGCTTGACAGGCTCTCTGTCTCGAGGGTTTCTTTACGGTTTGAATAAAATGGATGTCATTGGCTTGGATAGATTTCTAGAGACTTTGGATAGAAGGCGGAAACCCGAGGAGAGGGATAGAGGGCTGCTTACTGGTATTGTTACTCTCGGAATCGGACAGGACCTATGCTGACAATTTGCGAATAGTTTCCAACCATGTCAGTGTGTAAGTCACAATCAACGCATGGAGATATATACCGAACACCATGCTCATATCATCTGCAGAGTAGATGATCCGTTGATCTGGGGTGTACTTCCATTCAGTTATGCCTTCAATCCGGGGAATCACAGATGGAGTTTGGGCAGTTATGATATATGTTTTCAATCTAAGTGTGTTGCGTCCACGATTCATCATTGCACCGCTTGTGCTGATTGTAATTTAGGGCTCTTACTACGTTTTTCAACTTTGGACAGGTACTTCCTACGCATCGAGGGCATACAGGCTCTCCACACGGTGGACTTTTCCAACCCGTCCTGACACAAGCAATCCGACTGCTGTCCTCCCAGCCGTTTGCCAAACCTCCTCAATCCTTAACGTCCACCTTCGAGACATCCGATCCTTTCAGCACTGGCGCGCTTACGTACAGTACGGATGGTGTCGACTCGTTCGTTGCTCCTTCTATATACCCATCTCGCAGACACTCGTGGATCCATATATTTCCAGAAGGAAGGGTACATCAACATCCACAGAAGACCCTCCGATACTTCAAATGGGGCGTCTCGCGCCTCATCCTCGAATCTGAACCTCTGCCAGAAATCATACCCATCTTCATTGACGGAAACCAAGACGTAATGCACGAGTCGCGAGAATTCCCAAGATTCTTACCAAGAGCTGGAAAGAATATTAGGATTGCATTTGGGGAGAGCATAGATGGAGAGAAGATATTTGGAGAGTTGAGGGAACGGTGGAAGAAGCTGGTCCGTCTGCAGAAAGAGGCGCTTGAACGAAAAGGATTGGAAACGCATTGGGAGATGGGCGAGTTGACCGAGGGACTGAAATATGGTACCGAAGCTGTCGCTCTACGGAAGGAGGTAACGATGAGGATACGAATGGAGGTTTTGAAAGTCAGGCGAAGTCTTGGCTATACGGATGAAGATCCGAAGCAAGGGCTTGTTGACACGTGGATTGAGGAAGGCGATAAAGAGACCGGCCGCATGAAAGATGGCAGCTGGGTGGGTGATACTTGAGGTGAGCTGTAAAAAAAATCAAGTATCTGCTGTCTATATTGGTTGAGGCGATAGAGAAAAATCAAATGCTCCACCGAGGATTTCCAGCCGCGCTCAAGATTCTCGTGGCTCGAAGACATCGGATCAAGTCAGAGATATGCCTGACATTACTGTGAACCACACGTTGGTCCATTATTATTCTTAGGGTTCGTCAGGCAGCTGCAGTCAGTTTAGCCTACTCGCCTCGGGCCGCCTCGGAAACCTCCCCCGATTTCTTCTTCGATCGCCTGGCCATATTCGGTACTCGGAACCGAAACGATCTCATGTTATTTATGACTAGTATTGCGCTCATATACTGCCGCAATCCAGATCTGTCGATATACCCCTCATCTCATGTTGTGATTTTGGTACTGCAGGGGTAAATTGTCTTAACCGAGTGCCTGAATGCTAGGATACCACGTCAATATCGACGACCAGACTTTGTTTACCGTGGCCGAGTAAGTCTGGATTGCGGGTCGATATGATTGATTAGGATGTCTGCATACCTTTTTGGGATCGTGGACGAACATGATGCACGTATATTGCAGTATGTGGTGGATTATTGCTTCGCAGCAGGTGTTGCTGGGAAAAGAACCCTCTTGCCTCTCCCTTCATCTACCTGTTCTGTCCTCCCCGTGAGATCAAATTGACAGCCTTCTCTTCACAATCTTTTACCTTGAAGTCTCAATCACGATGCATTTCGCTACCGTTCTCGTCAGCTCATTGCTGGCACTCTCAGGTCTCGTCGTAAGCATCTTTCAAACCCCTCGACGAACAGCATCTGATATCTCCTACAGGCCGCACAAAGCACAATAACCATAACCCGCACAGTCGACACCGTCATAATCGTCGAGCCACCAACCAGCAGCACCCGCTCAACCCTAACAACCAAAACCTCCATATCGACAACCTCCACATCGACAACCAAGAAAACCACGAGCACCAGCACCAGTTCAGTCAAACCGCCAACTACGATCAAAACATCCACAAAGGTCACCACATCGTCGAAACCACAAGTCACGCAAACGATCTATACTACTGTGACGGTCACATCGGTCGCGACCACGAAGGCTACGACCAAGGCTACAACGACGGCGAAACCGACTCTCACTGCGGCCCCGGATCCAAATCTGACGAAGTGTCCTGTGCCGTTGTATTACCAATGTAAGTTATTCGGGCAGTAGCCAATATTTCCCCATGAAGCATCCCCAGAGCATCTTGCTCTCAAAACTACTCCCGAGATTCAAGAAGATGAGCGATTACTGACTTACAATCGTCGCAGGTGGAGGTAGTCGGTCGTATAATGGATGTACGAAGTGTGTTGCTGGGGCGGAGTGCGTTAGCCAGAACGGTAAGTTTGGATTAGGGAACGTAGTGGATGTGAAGAGATCGCTGCTGATGAGGCTATGTAGACTTTTACTGGCAATGTGTAAACACCGCCACAGATTGGTGATGGAAGCATTCGAGAGGCAATTGAGGATATTGGACCTTCAATGGAGAGAAAGGCGGTGGTGATAAAGAATGTAGATCCGAGGAGAGACGAAACTCTATCTGAAGAAGTCCCTATATTTGAATAAGAGACTGCAACCATCGAGTGTTTTCTGCATCTCTTCGAACAGTTGATGCTGTCCGGGATCCTGTGTCGTATCTCTTACATTCCAGTCAGTTCATGGTCATATCTGCTAATCACAGCCTGGATTTAACGGACTTAGCGATAAATTTCCAGGACTTAACAAGAGTCAAAGTCCTCAATTCAACTTTTTTCGGTACAGTGATACAATGCTTGAATAATCAAAATGAAAGTCCATAATTCACACGGGGACTTCGTACTTACGCCTTACCCCTTCGGGAGAAACTCGCGATGTTGAGCATGAGCTCGCTTACGAACCCTACGTAAATCTTGACATCCCCACTTTCTGACAACATGGTAGCGCCGAACTGTGCCCCAACAATGGCTTAGTTACTTCTTTACCCGTCGCAGATAACAGACTTCTAGCAACATAGGCTCAGATTCGATGGAGAAGCTTCCGGATTTAAGCTTCTGCGTTCCTGACATGATCAACGGGTCGATCGGCGTGCACGCCGGACCGCAAGAGGCATGTACAATGCTTGAGCGTGACGACTGAGTGGGAGCCTTGGGCAATGAATATATAAGCCAGCCTTCTTTCATCTGTGCTGCTTTCTCGTAGCTTTCACATTGATTTCGATCCCAAATTTTCAAGTCATCCCAATTGAGCGCCCGGGACTTCTTTCATAAGACAGGCACCATATTTATCTTCTTATAAGCTAATTCCTTGCAACAAATCAAACATCCAGAATGGCCTTCTCTAACGCCATTCCTGCAGCCCTCCAAAAGAGCATCGATGCAACCAAAGTCGAGTACGTCCAGCTCGGACGCTCTGGCCTGCGCGTCTCATCCCCAATCCTCGGTGGGATGTCTTTCGGCTCCAAGAAATGGATGCCCTGGAATCTCGAAGAGGAGGACTCTCTCAGAATCTTGAAAGCTGCGTACGATCGTGGAGTTAATACCTGGGACACGGCCAACATGTACTCGAATGGACTCTCTGAAGAGATCATCGGCAAAGCGATCAAGAAGTTTGACATTCCGAGAGAGAAGCTCGTCTTGATGACAAAATGCTACATATACGTTGCGGAACAGGTTGATACCTATGGTGCTGTTCTGGGCGAGACCATGGCGAAAACCAAAGATTATGTTAACCGTGGTGGTAAGTCATCCTGTGTACATCTTTGATATTTCGAATCAAATCTGACACACGACAGGTCTCTCCCGTAGCGCCATCTTCAAAGCTGTCGAAGCATCCCTCAAGCGCCTCGGAACAGACTACATCGACCTCTACCAGATTCACCGCTACGACCCAACCACTCCACCCGAAGAAACCATGAAAGCCCTCCACGACCTCATCGAGTCAGGGAAAGTCCGCTATATCGGCGCCAGCTCTATGTGGGCTACTCAATTCGCCAACATGCAGTTCATCGCCGAGAAGAACGGTTGGGCGAAATTCGTCAGTATGCAGAACTATTACAACCTCCTGTACCGCGAGGAGGAGAGAGAGATGATTCGCTTCTGCAACGATACTGGTGTTGGACTCATCCCCTACTCACCCATTGCTGGAGGGAAGCTGGCGAGGCCGGCCGGGTATGATGAGTCTACGAGATCGCAGATGAAAGGACCTCAGATGACGGAGGCGGATTTGGAGATTGTGAAGAGGGTGGAGGAGATTGCGGAGAAGAAGGGGTGGAAGATGAGTCAGGTTGCTTTGGCGTGGTTGAGGAGTAAAGGGGCGGTGCCGATCAATGGGTTTAATTCTGAGGAAAGGCTTGATGAGGCTTGCGAGGTGAGGGGTAAGACTTTGGATGCTGAGGAGGTGAAGTCACTTGAGGAGCCGTATGTGCCGAAGGCTGTTGTTGGGCATTTTTAGAGGAGCATCAGACAAGGTGGAACCATAACATGCTGTTGACTCTGTATTACAGAAGCAGCGGGTGGTTCATCCGAACTGTTTCCTGCATGCAACTTGGTTAATTTGAAATATATTTGGACCAAGATCTCTGTGCCCAAGTGTCCATTCAGGTCTATGGGATCCAGTCTATCAGATTCTGGCTTATGAATTCTTGCTCCATGTACCACGGCAGTAATGCAACATTAAGACCATCATATCGATGCCCCTGCAACGGATCTCCTTCACTTACCGTAGTGCTAGCTCTTGGCTGGCTCACATCTGGCTCCTGGTTTCCGGGGCTCTGATAACTGGGCAGGGACTGAGAAGCTAAGGTATAATCTCCTTGTGGCCTGACTTCCGAAGCAGTCATAGGATCCTGGCCGCTGCTGTTGAGACCTCCGTCGCTTACCGGACTTAAACTTGATGTTGGCAGGCCTTCTGCGACGCCCATTATGGAGGGCGTCTGGTGACTAGCATAAGCCGAATCGAACGAGGACTCGCTCGATTGTCCGCTACCATTCGAGATACACAGCTGCCGCATGCTGGACAGCTCCATTCCAAGAGGTTGAAATTGATGGGCTCGTGAGTTGCCAGGAACATGACTATATCGACTAGTCACTTGTTCTGGGAGGGGTTCAAGCGTTGAGCGATAGTGCTGGAAACTTCGATTCACTGCTTCGGGTAGTAAAGATAGGAGAGCCGAAACATCTGCATTGCTGTTCTCTTGTGAACCATCCCCACTTCTTACTTCTAGCATCCCTCGCACGATTCCAGGGAGTTCGCGACTGAGGTAGCGTGTGAATTGGATTACATCATGGAAATCTTGACCTTGTGCGGCATCCTCTTGGTGATCTCTCACAGGCTCAAAGTCTAGGAGTGTAAGCTTCCGTCCATATCGAGCTAGAACAATTTGAAGACGTTTGAGTGATAGCGAAAATGATCTTACATGGACTTGGAAGTGGCTCTGGACTCTGCGGGAAGAGCTTTTGGTATATCTGCTCCCAAATTTCTTTTTCTGTTTGGCCTTTAAACGCCTTTTTCCTCGACTTCAACTGTAGTCTTATCTTCCTTGTAATTCCATCGATGGGCTCTCCAATCTGGAAGGTGCAGGGTTCAACGGAGCCGCTGTGGTCGTCCAGAAGTTCCTCTGTGTCAAAAAGCGACTTGCATCGCAAACATTGATGAACAAGGTGATATCTATACAAATGACTTCTAAAAGCCTGTTATTAAAATGCTCTCGACCAAGGAAAATTGTCTGGAAGAACTCACTTGACACGAGATATATCCTTATGGGGTGCGAGAGCACAAGGGCCCCAGTCTCGTACGCAATATTTTCGAGGGTTGTGTTTGCGATACGGACAAGCGAATAGCAATGAAATAGCCGAGCATTGAGAGGTAATTTGGGCACTGACACCATCCCCACCTAGGTCATCCTCATCTCCATCAGACAACTGATCATTGCTATCTGTCCTGGACCGCTTTGTACCACTCTTGCTTGATGATGTCTGGGTGCGTGATCCTGATTGTGTTTTCGGCAGATGTTGTTGGGATGGTGATGACGGATTTCCAGGGGTTTGGACGCTCTGTAGCCATCTGATATCTAGTATCGACCAGAAATCATTCATAAGACAGTCTATAGCAGGATTTTTCTCTGACGATATTTGGAACTTCGACGGAAATTGTTGTCCGACAACCTTTGGTTCTGTATACCGCGGGTAAATGATTTCAATTCTGTCGTTATTCCAGTCAAGTGACTCTTCCGACAAAGTTGAGTCTGTGTCGCTGTGACTTGTGGAGTTGTCTACCACAGAATTAGACTGGCCGGTAGTCAAACAATGTTCTTTGCCAGGATGTTCTTGGGTGGCCGAGAAGCCAGATAGATATTGAGCTCTGAGACTCGCAGTGGTAGGCTTCTGCTGGCTTCTGTTGAGAGGCTGGCCAGATTCTGGATCCAACATCGAGGACCATTGGTCCGTTACCACAACGGCATGTCTTGACAGCTCGTCTTGAGGCTGGCACTGTCCATCTTGGCTCATATTGTGTTTTTTCTTTCGAAGTTGTCGCTGATTCCGCAGATGTAGGAGATCTTCCAAGCTCATATCCCCCAACCTAGCCCTCAACCTCGCCTTTCGATCTGATGCGGCGGGTCTGCCTTGCAAATGGTGCTGTAGGCCCCTCTGACTCTTAGACTCAGCTCTTGTATTATACTCTATCCAGGGGCCCTGCTCTCGAGCTTCCTTGTGCAGCAGATAGACTTCTCGGGGGGTGTTTGCTTGTCGATGTGGTTGAGGCTTAAGTGAGTGTTTCAATCCGTACGCATAGTCATCGTCTGGGATGAGATCCAGTGTCTTCAAGTGTTCCAGGACCCAGAAATCCGGACGGAAGTCGCTTGATAGATGTTTGGCAAAATGACCTCCGATATGAATCATTCGTTCTCTCCAATTCAATTCTTTGTCCCAGTCATTCCGAAAGGAGCTTTCCTTACCCTCGCAGAACGTACACACGACATATGATGGTAGGGAATAGCCCTTGAAGTGGCCAACACTATGTGCAATCCATTCTTCGAATTGTTCTGGGTGGAATCTTATCTCACAGCCCAGAGATGCAAATTCACAAGGAAGATCGTAGTCGTAGACTATAGCGTCATGGGATGAAGATATCTTTGATTCCCAAGGAGGTGTTGTGATGCCAATAGAAGAGATGCTGGATGCTCTGGACAATCTGCTATCAGCGGAACTTTTGCGGCTGGACGACCCCACTGATTGCGATGCGTGGAAAGGATATTCAAGATCGAAACGGCAATTTGAACTTGCGTCATTTAAGTTGCACTCCTTGTGACATTCTGTGCTATGGACTTGTTGGTGGGAAATGTTCGCTGTGAAGGCCATCCTTGCGATAAGGGGCAGGGTTGATGCTGCGAGTGCAAAAGGTAGAGAGGTTACGAGGTTGGGAACTGAATGGTTCTAGGCAGAAGCCAAATGTCAAGTAGCACAGTATTGTGGCTGAAGAGTTACAGGGGTTTCTGCACAGATGTGCAAAACTCAGCTGCAGCTGTAACTCGCTGGAATATTACCTTCCACGTGATATTCCGATCGTTTACAATCAAGACTTGATGGAAATGTCAAGATGTATGAATCACGATGCTCAAAAATTAGAAGAGATTTGATTACAATGGTAGTCACCAAGGTGAAGACCTTTGACAAGTATAAGGATGCAGCTACGTGCCTGTCTGGAGTCGCTGTTTTTATTTCCAAATTCAAGCAGATCAAATTAGCGAAGCAGCGGTACAATGTCGACTCAACAAGGCAACCCCTCATCTCAGACGTGCAGTACTCTCAATGGCTTAGAATCATCTCTCAGGTTCGTTAATGGGTGTTTCGTTGCCATAGCTGATGTATACTCTCCAAAGTTGAGGTCTAATTGGGACATTTTGGCCAGCTCATCGTCGAGTAATTCCAACTCGCTCGACCTTTATCTCTATGCACCACCGATAATCACGGAGCGAATTTCGCGAGGTGATTTTGAAAAGAAGAGGAAACACACAGCACGAGCGACACAGGCGATCAATGAGTTCGAGTATCGGTTTGCAAGCCGTCACTGAACTTTCTGCCCCTGTATTCGTTCCCGGTAAGTCAATCTCTATAGATTTAGGTTTGAAGTACTAACAGTCTTAACTTGACTAGCTGGAGAACGGAATTGGGAGTCCTGTCGCTTGGACTAATTGAAGGCAGACGATCGGTGTTAGAGCTCGACCGGACTCCCTTGTTGACTTTCGGGAACAGCCATAGACTCGTTCTGCGGGCCGTATTTCCATTCAAATTCAAGTCTTCAGATTGTAGCTACATGTAGTACACGGAATTTACGTTACTAAGAATCAAATTGTGAAAGCTCAATTCGTACATGTGAGCTCCATAGAGCTGCAAAGGCGAAGACCGGATTACCGAAAATGAGAAGTTGAAAAATATACTCTAAACAGCTTAGCACAGCGTCTCAAGCACAGCCAGCGTGGTATATAGAGCATTGGAAGTGAGACTTCCTCAGCTGAGGTGTAAGAACTATGATAGAGTTTGGAAAACGTTGAAACGCGACTACCATCGGACAGTGACTGCAAGAAAAATAACTCCTTTTAGCACTGGGTAAACACGAGCAAGGTCACCTAACCTTGTATGCTCCTGGTATTCCAAGGAGGTGTGGGCTGTGTCGGATCCCAGAGCTCGCGTCCCTGATTGGGCACAATGTGGTTGGCTCTTGATCAGCCACAGGGGCGACATGACGCCCGACTGGAGTGCGCTGCACGAGTCCCATTTGGCTCACCGACTGGGTGATCAACTTGATACTCGCGAGAATTCCATCTGGTCTGTGAATGATTTATTTTCTATACAATGATACAGCCTCGCCGTACCACAAAGTGTATGTCTTGCTTATCGCCTGGAAACCCCAAGATCCAAAGCTTCCCGTGGCGTTCGAGCTTTGTCGACTCCAAAGTGTTTTTAAAGATATCTACTATTACGAAGTAGAAGAGTTCGAGATCCCAGATGACGACAGTCATGCCGAGAGGAGTGAAAAGATCGACGCCTTTGTCAAATTGAACAAGAATAGTAGAGACGACCTTAAGATCGTGTATTATGCGGGCCATGGTCGATTGTCCGCGACGAAAGAACTGATCTGGTATCCGTACGTCAGACTGGCCATTTGAAAGGCTCCAAGCTTACATTCGAGTAGTGAACCAGAGAGAAAGAACCACAAAAGCCCTCGTGTGAAATGGAGCGGAATCCAGACTTCTCTGGAAATGGCAAGGAGTGATGTGCTAATACTCCTCGACTGTTGCTCTTCTGGAGTCATTCATGCATCGGATGGTGATGGCATCACTGAATTGATATGCGCCTGCGGGTACGATGCCGCTGCGAATGGAGTCGGTCCATTTTCTTCACCCACGAACTCACCACCGAATTAAAGCTCCTGAGCAACAAGCCCACTTTCACTGTTGGTGCACTTTCCTCAGCTGTCTACACTCGAATGCAATCCCACATGAAGCAGGGGGTAGTTAACGAGCGTTACCCTTCACCAATGCACTTCGTGTTCGCTCCTGAGGACTCCTTCCATAGGAGTATTTCGTTGTCGGCTCTGAAGCCAGATGTTGTACAACCGAATATTCCAGTTGGAAACACCTCCAAGCTGTCTTGCCCTCAAGATAAAGAGGTACATAGTGCACCAAGCGAACTTCGTCATATAAACAAGCGCCGTCATCTTGAGGACAACGAGGTGGCGTCGTCTACGTCACCTACTCATCACAGCTTTGTACCAGTCGATACAAAAGATTTGGTGACTGGCGGGGATTATCTCGGGGGGCAGATAGCAGCACAAGGTTGCCCATTGAAGGACTCGCTGTATCCACGTGATGGACCCAGAATACTATTTCTAGTGCGCTTCAATGAGGATATAGGGCCAGAGAATCTATCTATGGAGCTTTTCAAAGACTGGATGAGTTCGTGCCCCGCAGCCGTGGATGAGATTCGTATCGAAGCCAGCTACAAGTGCTTTTCGACTCTGATTTTTGTCACTATGCCACTTGCGATGCAGGCTTATATGCTAAAACACCCCGCCGTTATGGCTCTCGGTGCTGTCAAATCTTCAATCACCATACCTGTTCTCGCAAAGGCAGAAGAGTGTCAAGCGCAGAAGGCATCGACGAACGAGACAATCGCTGCACGAAAGATCAAGGAAGACGAATCCTCACCACGTGAATATCAAGAAAATTGGACCACAGAAATGCGAACATGGGATAAGGCGGAGGATGAATTCTCAACTAAGATGGCCCTCACGCCCGAAGTGGGAAAATTGATCACACTGTTGAAATCGAGCCTCCAACCTTCATCGAAGCTTGCTCGGTCAAAGCTGGCTGCTTTTGTGACACAATGGAAACGGCTACTTCAAGACGACCTAGAATACGACAAATATCTCAAGGATTTCTATCAAGATCGGTACGCCGAAGAAAAGGATTCGGGATCAACACTGCCGGACGAGCCTGAATCGACCATATCTCGGCTATCCCAAGGGTCTGCGTCACGATTCAAGACGGTAGACAGTTCATTATCGCCAGATAACACATCTTCTTACTTATCGTATGACTCAGGCATTAGTCTCACAGGGCTATTGGATGAGAGTGGATATCTTCAAAATTCACGGTGGTCATCAAACCAGTATCATCCACCAAAAGACTTCCGAAGAGAGTCGCCCTTTTATTCAACTTCACGGACCAAAGGACATTTTTCGTATCACGATGACAATGCCGTGGGTCAGCTCAACCCATCAGAATTTGAATCGTTCAAGGCCAAAAGCAAGGAGGCATCTTTGTATCAGCCATTGTCGATCGATCGGCCCCAATTGACAGGCCAGCAGACTGCAATGCCAACTCCTCCGAGCTCGAGACCCCGAAACGCCACCTTCCAAGTAGCTGGAAAGCCAACTCTTGATATCCAAGACGATGCTAGAATTCATCCACTATACAAAGATGCCAGGCCTGGTACCGATGGACTTTATCATTGCCCGTGGGCAAATGATCCCCAGTCGATTTGTTGCCATCGACCAGATAAGCTTAAATGCAATTACGAGTAAGCGATGACTGATATAAGAGATGTAGGACCAGCTAACGCTTCACCAGCAAGTTCGTAGACTCCCATCTCAAGCCTTACAGATGCCAGGTTGTGTCGTGTCAGGACATGAAATTCTCAAGTACCGCATGTGTTCTTCGCCATGAACGGGAGGCTCATGGATTGCACGGACATGGTGAAAAGCCCTTTCTTTGTACTTACGAAGGTTGCGAGCGAAGTGTGCCAGGAAACGGCTTCCCACGACGTTGGAATCTGAAAGATCATCTCAAACGCGTGCACGACAATCCAGGGAGTCGTTACAACAGTCGCACTCCCAGTCCACATCGTAAAGGACCTGGGAAGATATCAAAGCCTTCTCCAGGGATTGACTCTCGACCCGAAGATGAGAAGAAGGCCAGCGATTTATTAGACTGGTCAGATCTTGGGGATCAAGAAGACGAGAAAGAGTATCAGGCACTTGCGAAACGACTTGCATGATCCCTACAGGCCGACAACATGGCAATATCGCGTAATAGGGTGGACGGTGCAGCAAGTGAATGCAAAATTGAGAAGTGCCATAAGTGCAGGGGATGGAACAAAATCAAGGGTTCCTTCTTTGACTGACAGCCTTAACTACTTGCTCCAACCACCATACATGAATCCTTGGATCACCAGTAAGCTCTGGGTGGAAGCTCGTTCCGAACACATTCGCTTGACGGACGGCAATGATGTCCCCAGCCTCAACATCCAACCTGCCCGTCGTATCATCGTCCCTGATGGCAGCAGTGCGCCCAGGAAGAGTACCCATAATCTCAACATCCCCAAGATTGATGGTCTTTGCGACGCTCTCATCGATGGGTCGAGATGGCGCAATCACAGTATCATCCACTGTCGCTTCGTCTTCCTGGATGCCAGAGACAGTTGGTAGTAACTTCTCAACAATCGGGGCCCTAATGAAGATGGCTCTGAAAGGACTCTGTTGCGTACTAGCATGATTATCTTTGAGAAATGGAAGATCCAAATCGGCCTCGAAGCTCTCGATTTGACGACCGAAGTGATTACGGTTGACCCGAACATCTAAACCACCAATCAACTCTTGGCCGCCTTTCTTTGTTCTGTTTGCAGATTCTGCCAGTAAAATCAGACCCGCACAGGTTCCCCATGTTGGCTTTCTTGTGACCCTAGCTTGACATCAGTATATAAATATCCAACATCAAAATCTTCAGGATGACTCACTTGACGAAATCTCGTAAAGGTTCCAACATATTTGATCTCTGTGCCACCAACGATATTGCTGTGCTTTCTCCCCCAGGTATGATCAATCCATCACATGATAATAATTCCTGCTCAGTCCGGACTTCTTTGAAAGTCCAATCCCTCTCAGTGGTATCCTTGGTGGCCAGGATCCGAGCTGCATGTCTCAAAAGTTGAACATGCTCGTTAAAAGCACCTTGTAAAGCGAGCACACCCACAGTGATATTCACATCACGCTCCGTCGATCCCATCTTGACTCAAATGTTGTTCTGACTCAAAATTAGGATTTTGAAGATCAACACATGTCAGGATGAGAAATCTTCGTCTGGTGACGCTTGGAAAGCCCGGGAAGGCGTTTCGCTCGGCTATTGTAGGCTGGGCCTGGGGTTTGCTGGTCATCAGAACAACCTTAAATTAGCGTCTTGGCACTTCTCACCACCAAAAATTATGAAGTCGGTCTCTGGACCAAAACTCCCCCAACGCTTTCCACCACGGGCCCGTCTATGAAATTCGCTCTCTCCCCTCCTTGAGAGGGTCCTTACCACTATCTACATACTCTCAACTTCTCCGAGGAGATTTGGATTCGACATGTCCAGTTTCCTCTACTACCTGGGCGCCTTTGCGATTGCGTACCTCGGCTTGACAATTTTCCTCATCATGTTGTCCTCCCGCGTCCCCGCGGCAGGCTTCTTCGGCCTACTCCTCGCCTCATACGCCTCTCTCCTGGTTGCAGCTACATATGGAGTCTTCATATCTATATTGATGCGCCTGGTCGGACATGGCAGGAGCTCACAATGGGCTACGGGACGGTTCTTCAAGTACTTAATGCGCTTCACAACCGGCATTACCTTCTCTATCGACGACCCGAACGACTACCTCAACAAGACGCGGCCTGCGATTTTCATTGGAAATCACCAGACTGAGTTGGATGTGCTGATGCTAGGCTGCATATTTCCCCATCACTGCTCAGTAACTGCGAAGAAGTCACTGAAGAGCATGCCATTCCTTGGCTGGTTCATGTCTTTGTCCGGAACGGTCTTTATTGACAGGGCGAATTCCACGAATGCGAGACATGCGATGGCGGGTGCATCGGAGGAGATTACAAGGGAGAGGCAGAGTGTCTATATGTTTCCTGAGGGTACAAGAAGCTATGCGAAGGAGCCAATGCTGTTACCTTTCAAGAAGGGCGCATTCCATTTGGCGGTCCAGGCAGGTGTGCCCATTGTGCCCGTGGTAGTTGCAAATTACTCGGATGTTCTATTCGTTCCAGGGTGGAAGTTCAAGGCTGGAAATATTCCCGTGAAAGGTATGCGTCTTGTCTAGCACGATAGACTTTTGCTAATCTTCGTAGTTTTGAAACCAATTGAGACGAAAGGACTTCAACCTTCGGACGTCGAAGACTTGGCTCGAGATACCAGAGAGTTAATGCTCAGAGAGATTGTGGCTATAACTTCGAAAGCGAGAGGTCGTCCTGTTGCCATGCCTGCCCAGAACTCCGGAGATGGAGTTGTAAAAGCGAGTGGTGCGGAAGCTACAATATCATAATCTGGAGTCGCGGTCGCCAGTCAGCTTGGAAGAAGGTAACGAAGTTCTAGGAGGCATGCATCCTGGCATGTTCGGAGTCACGGACCCTTTGCATCAAGGAGTATATACCCATAGATGTCTGATTAGAGGGAATGATTTACGCATAAATTCAGCCTTTCATGCTTTGGATCTATCTGAAAACATTCTGCCAGTTGTCATACGAGCTGAAGTATCAGCACCAATCGTCCTTCCTGTACATTGGAATATTATTCGCGAGCTTGTGGTCCCTCAAACCTTTCTTATTTACTGCCATGGCGGTGCTAGTGGCACTGCAAGCAGCACAATAGTATCTATTTGTTCTTTTGACAAGATCTTAACAACCATCACCATGGTCTTTGAAGCTCCGCATCCGGAACTCGCGTTCTTCTTGTATGTGCACGCTGCTGGGATGCATTCCTTGATCCATTTTTATTCGTATACAAACGCATAGTCCCCTTGTTTCAATGGCTCACAGGTGACAACTGGGTTTCAATTGATTCAGAAACCAAACTGGTACAATGCCTCCAAAAGCAACCAAGAAGAAGCGCGGGAAATATGCTGCCCAAAGTGACAATTCTGACGGAGAGCCGCCCAGAAAGAGAACGAAGAAAATTGAGAAGGCGAAAGCAACGGAAAGGGAGAAGACCACAGGCAAGAAAAGGGCGTCCAAGGAGAAGCCATCAAAAGAAAGAGAAGAAAGCGATGAAGAGAATGATGAACCTCCCAAGTCTAAGAAAGTCGAAAAAGATGAATCCGGCGCTGGAATTCGTGTCCGCCTGACAGTTCCCGGCAGTGCACCTGTCAGACTCGATCTGAAAGCTCAAGCCTTGCGATCAGCGAGGAAGAAAGGAGCCAAACAAAAAGATACAGCCAATCCGTTTCCAAACTACGGCAAGGAGAAAGATACCGAGCAAACGGCGAATTTTTTCTCGACCATATCTCCTCAGCTTTCTCTGACGGAGGACCGTTAATCCGGTTACTTCACCTTGGCGTCCTCCATGCCAGCGAATCGAACAAAGACATGGAACAAAATCCTCGTCAATCGAACATGTGCTGTTTGTGGAGCTTGGTTCCATGAAGGTGGAGCCGATGGCCAGTATACTGAGCATATGCGTCGTTATCACACGCTTGCTCCGCGCAGCAATCGACACGGTCTTCCTCGCGTACCTCATCAGAGTCTCATAACTGAAGGAAAGATAGTTCCGAGAGAAGCTTGGGAAGCGATAGCTCGTGCCGATGCGGACAGCATGGTTCTGTTTGCTGCTCTTCCTGGGGCAATTGCGTTTTATACTCGAGAGAAAGTACGTCCTGAGGGCCAGAAGGAATTCGCTGCTAATGGAGATAATCCGCCACCTCTTGGGGGGCATTCTTTCTTTCCAGTACGTACAATACTTGCATACCTCGATTCTCATTGTTTCAAAGCTTTGATCTTGTAGACGTGACATGAAGCAAGTCCTGATATGAGCGGAACTTTCCCATTAAGAATGTTCGGGGGGAGAGCTGACCTTGATGTAGTGGGATATGGAGTCCCTCTCGCGCGACAACAAGCCGAAAGCCGCGCTCAAAATACCCTCCAACACCTTTCGGATCCCCATGAGATGGCGGAAAGATTTTTTTGAAATTCAAGGGAGTGATCGGGCAATGTACAGACCAAGTAGTCGAAGCTGAAGACACTCCGAAGCCGAAAGGCAAGGAAAAAGGGAAAGCCAAAGCCTCCAAGGATCCCGAATCTGAAGATGAAGACGCACTTGATCCCGATTTCCGAAGGGCAAAGCTAGCTCTAGAAGCGGTGATCGTATTCTTCGTTGATGAGGCCGAGAAGTTTAAAGACGATAAAATCCGATCAGAATACATTTTCAGGAATCTACATCCATCATGTACCAGGCTCGTGTAGGTTTTACCGCCGAGTTACCTGAGCAAGACGGCGAGCCTGAATCTGTCCGAAATTCAAGAAAATTCTTGAAGACACTGTTCACAAATACTGCGCCGGATGACGATAAATATGCTATACCAATACCTCCAGGTCTACCGGAAGGCGTACAGCCTGCACCGGCTCAGCAGGAATCATCGCCTGTTGCGATTGATGAGGATATTGAAGAAGAGGATGAGGCAGGAGAAGATTATCCCCCGGTCGGCGTCACCAAGGTCACCGACCACATGGACGATTTACACATCTGTAGAGACGCCCTCTTGGCATTGGACCCTCAGCCTAATGCCGAATACACTATGTTCTTTGAGCGTGTAGCGAACACTATTTTCGATCTCCATCAGGACATGAGTTTCAACTCCAAACACACTGACGAAGAATGGACCAATTTGGAGTACGAGAGGTTTGAAACGATACGCGACCTAAGACTAGAGTTAAAACGTCATCGCCCAGCTGATGATTGGGAATTTGATGCTGTCGCTGACTCAAGAATATGGCTTGAGACACTATTCGACATGATTGATCCTGGAGGTTCGACTGCTGATGTGCCAGCGGATTCGAACGATGGCCCTGACAATGATCAACCAGACCACCCTGAAAATGGGCACACAGATTATGGTGATACCGAGGAAGGGCAGTCTGATAATGATTACTCTAACGATGTTGACCTAAATCCCAGTTTATGCGACGACGATGACGATGCTGGCCCCTCAAATCCACCACTGAAACAACCATCCAAGGCAGACCTCGAACCTATAGACCTAAAAGATCTCCAAATCAGACTAGAAACCCACCTCGAAAAGCTGGAGAGGGTCACTCCACCGAAAGGCGACAAGCACTGGACGCCAAACACAGCTAGCTGCGTCCCAAGTATAACTAAATACCTTCGAAGAGCTATCAAAGCGCTGGAGACTTCTGGTGGTGATAAAGTTAGGAAGACTAAGATCGCGGATCTGATGAGATCGGATATCGCAAAGATACTGGACTTCTGGGTTTCAAAGGAACCGAATATCATAAGTGGCGCGGGACCTTTGACTTTGGCGATACGAGGCATTCGCGATGATCTGAAAGTGGGGAAGAAAAGTAAATAACCCGTCAACATTTCAATGTTCTTAGTCCATTTCAAAGCGTAGGGGAGTATTTGACGATTATATGATTGGGCGAATTTGCTGTACTATATAGAATTTTCGGAATAATTTGACTCCAATGTCCTCTCTTGGATATGTTAATTTCAGCTTCTATGGGATGTCGTGCAATGGGCCCAGCATGCGAGTCTTACTTGTCTTGATGCTGACCAGCGGATGCAAGATTAAATCCGAAGACAATGGCGAGGTCTATCTCCAAGCCAAAAAGTTACAAGTCACGCTGACATTTCACACGAGATTACATACCAGGTTCAGCAGCAAAGTGCTGAGCAATACCCAGTTCAGACTTAGCTTGAGTGACCAGAATACTAGGCTGACCATAGCTGGAAAGGTCGCCGAGATTTCGCTTACAGGGCAATAGAGGGGTAAAAAATAACCCCGCACTTAACTGAAAAGCGCTGTAATGAAGGCGGGGCAGTGAAGTAAACATAACCTTGGAAGTCAGCCTGGCAGTTCCAGAGTAATGATGTTCGCGACAAGGGTAAAGCCTCATTCAATCAATTTGGCACATGTGAGTAAACTCTCCATGTAATAGCCAGAACCATATATTTACCGCTGATAAATTGATACGAAAAATTCGCATAACGCTCATCATCGCTAAATAGCTTTCCCAACTCCAGCGCTCCCGGACGCTACAAACTAAAACTATCTACATCCCTATTTTCTTATTCGGAACATATCCCATCATAACGTCATCCATCATATTTCCCATATTCCATTATGCTCTCGCAAGACCAGCCGCAAATGTTGCAGCCTGAACAGCATCCTTCGAATATGTCAAATGCTCGACCAAGATCAAATCACCTCCATCACAGATATTGTCCCCTGCATGGCAGATAACCATAGTCTTTGCGGCATCAGCGCCTGCTACTGCTTGGCCGTTGTCTAGCATCTATTAGCTTCGAATGTTCAAGGAGGCAGTAAGAACTCACTTGGGTCACCGAAAATAACAACAGAGCTAACCTTCGCCATGGTGGCAGCAGGGAGCATAGCAGCAGCATTATGTACAAGTTGTCCACCTTGCGAATAACCTGACATGACGATCTTTGCATTAGGACAGTTCTGTGCGGTGCCTTGGATCATGGCTGCCCTACTCAAATTAACGCACAATCCCGCAGACTGGGCACAATGGGATCGCTCACATAGCAACACTGCCAGGCGGGTCACCACCTTGCAAGAACCCTTCGATACTAGCACCATATTCCACACCTTGTACGCTTACAGTACCAGCACCCATGATGGCTTCCATTGCATCAAAGAATGGAGGTCCAGAAAATAGTCCCACGTTGCCTGGCTCGGTAGTACCCCTGGCGTAAATTACCATCACTGGAGCGCAGGTTGCAGACGAAGCTGTGGTGTCAACAGCGAGTGTCGTGGCAATGCCTTGTTCAAAACCGGTGAGTGTGTCGCTTAGTGCTTCAACTTTCATGTTGATTGCTGGTGCCATAAGGACGGCTGCAAGAAGTCCATTGACAAGACTGCTTGAGGCGGGATCGACAGTTGCCTGTTGGGAAGCTTGGAGAGCAGCTGCTTGAGCCATGGCTGTCATGTCTGTTGCTTGAGGGGTGACATTGGGAGTTTGTGGGTTCGCAATGGGTGACGAGGAGGCTGTTCCGAGGAAAGCGAGGAAGAGAAGTGCTTGGGTGCTGATGGAAGACATTGTTGTGATGGGAGATGAAGTTAGAGATTAAGACTATGTTGCTTGTGTGCAATGATGTATGATCTATCGTGGGAAAAGGGCTTTATTTATGTTCCAGAGGTCATATAGCAGTCTCACTGACATCATATCTGGAACATCAGACGACTGATATCATCCACGGCCGTATGCTCAATCCTCGACGACACCTGCCAGACAAAGCCGTCGTTGCCGGGGATCATACAGCGTATTCGGGGTGAGTCTTCAGGCAATTAACGGAGCTACGATCCAATAATGCTGCAACTGTCGTCTGATGTTTTTTATGGCATAGGCTCAGAAGCAGGGATACCGAGACGCTTTGCTGAGGCTGACCTCAAGTTCCAATCATATTGTTCCGATACCTTATTACAATATAGATCCAAGCGCCGAGCATAGAGATCTGGACAAATTATCTCATGATGTGATGACATTCTTGCGAGTTGGTGTCGGGCTTTGTGTGCCTAGCGATCGGAAAGTCAATATGAAGGGTAGTAGCCGGAGCGACCAAATACTAATCGTCTCTTTACTCAATCAACGATGACTTTTCATCGTTCGGTCATCGGTACTACTTCAATCTGTCAAAGACTATCCGTATTCGTGAAGGCTCAAGGCTGGTCATTCGAAAGGAAACTGTTGAAGGGCACCAGCAGCCTTTGATACAGCCTCGCAAGAATGACGGGAACAGTACCATACAAGATCTGCCTTGAAGCGCTATACTTAGGATGTTCGAAGCGCTCTATGGCAAAGGGCGAATGAGAGGAATCGATATCTCGCATCGGCTACAACTGGAAACGTGCAACAACCTTTTTGAAACTCAAAGTCATGTGACTGTCCCAGTCACTTGGCAGGTAGAGTCGCCCCAACTTCTCGGTATCAAGGATGGGTGCGGATGTGATTGTCATGTCCGGCCGAGAATTCCTACCTCGGGAAATTTGGTAGGACAAGGAGCAACGAAACTTTGGCAAAGTCCGCCGGTACTCCTATAACATCTTGACTTTCGCAGCTATGACGCCACAATCATAACTAACTATAGCTGCTGAACTCTAGTCAACATATGCAGCTTGCTATTTGCTTTTTCGGTAGTGGTAGCGAGGTTTGTGAGCAGATTCTCACCAGTTCCCTGCCTTGCGAAAAGAAAGGGGGGCAACTCGCTAAGCGAGAATGGAATCGACTAGCCCGGCAGGTCTGAGGACCAGCTATGTTCTCAACCGGAACACAAACATAGGGGGAGCTTGCGACCCGGTAGAATCGTGGTAAGATCAAACAGTGCCACTCGAGAGAGATACTGCTTGCGAAGCCGATTCATCGAGGCATTTTTGATCGGCCCTACTGTTGTCCGGCGTCATCAAAGTATTTTTCGTGTATGAAAACCATCGCTATTTGCTTTTCCTTAACTCCTCACTCATAACCTGCCACACTCAATCTATACAGAAAATCTATAACATCGATGAGCACTCAGTCGTTTCCCTTACCAAATCCCATTCAGCGCTTGAGTGGTACGTCTCCAACCGTCCCTTCAGTGAAATCAATTTCGGTATCCCTTGGAGACCAGTTTTTCTCATGCATCTGTGCTACGAAGTACAGATCGTCCTCGTAGAGCTTAAATTTGTTGACGTCTTTGATGCGATCCTCTGGCAAATCCTGTCAGCGGTAACTTGAGATGGTGAAGTCGACACTAACCTCTTTCCTCTAGCATCTTCGCAGTCCTGCGCAGGAAGTGAAACTCGGCCGGTGACATGTCGGCAAAATGGGTGGTCTCACGTTTGTCCCAATTGTTTATGGAGGCAAAGGGATTATGAGCGCTTGTGCAATAGTGGTAATGCGACAGGTAAACATTGGCACTGTGATGTCGTTCCGAGATGAAATCTGGCATGGCATATTTTCTCTGCAAAATCACCATTAGTGAGGAGCTTCTAACATTGGTTGGGGAGCTTGCCTTCAGTCCATGTTTTCTGGCATTCTTGTAATGCTCGGCCGTGACGGCAGCACAGCTGTGACATGCGATAAATGTGATCAAGTAGATCGCCATCCAGCTCCTCGGGTTGTTTGACATTGTCAATCTTTGAAAGTCTTCAAGGAATTTCTTTCGAAGTGGTTTCAAGAATCCGAGCGTGAGTATCATGTCCAGCTGTTGTATCATGACGGGAGGTAATGGGACTTTTCCGAAAAGAGGGTAAGAACGGTCTTTGATCTCCGGCTCCATGTCAAGCGTATCATTCCCAACGATAAATTCAGTAGTGGCAGTCCGTCGAATCGCAAACCATAGGCGAAACGTGTCACTCAAGAGGGCTTGTTCGTCCGGTGGCTTTGAGAATTAGTAGGATTACAATGTCTCCTAAGAATTAGAGTACTTACAGCAACGAGCATGTATTTTCTCGCGAATGCGTATGTCTCTTGAACCCATTCGTCCTTATCCTTCAGCCAGTACGCTACGCATTCGAAGATGTGCTTATTGATGTAGTCCCCCATGACTTTTACCGCATCAGTCATGTTGACGATAGCGAATGGTGTCGTGTCCTTGAATTTCTTCTTCTTCCCATCCATCCATGACTTGCGCAAAGTATCCTGAGGAATTGGGACAAATTTCCTTACGGTCAACTCCAGCGGGGTGTCGCAAAGATCTGACTGCACCTTGATAGTCCTGATATGGTTGCTTGACCACTCGGTAATATCCTTCAATTTCATTTCAGGCCACCTAAAGGTGAATTCTAGTCCCTTTGCCTTTCCTGTACGATAGATGACACAATCTGTCAGCTTGTGGCGAACGCAGGGAAGCGTATGGACTCTCTGAGTCGATACATCTTTGCATGTTTGGCAGATTCCGGTCGGGTTATTCGAATTAATTAGGCACTACATGTATTAGTACTCATTCTGTGATGATGACTTTCAGACGATAACTCACTCGAATCTTCTGCATTCTACATCTGACACATGCCTTCAACTTCCGAGTATTGCTAGTCTCCTCGCGGAGTTGCGGATCCAAGAAAGGCCCACGTCGCACAGCTTTTTTCAAGGCCTTGCCTGCATTTGAGTCCACTGAAACCCAATGAATAGAGTCGGTGTCTCTGTTGTTGGCAGGATTCCGTGTTATCCTATTTTGAGCCGTGTTCGAAGCAATCAAGGACCAACCAGAGTCAGAGGCTGGGGGAGAAGATTGTATGTCCGGAAATTGTGGTTTATCCACCCGCTCCCATTCAAGTGCAGAAAGAAGTTCTGTTTCATCGGAATGAGCGATGGATTGCCCACTCGATGAACTAGGCAGAGCAAACTGGCCCTGTACTGTACCAAGTAGGTTCACTTGTGATTCCGTGAACTTTGGCTCGGCGCCTGAAGCCTGTGAGGTCTCTGTAGAGTGGTAAATACTGTTACTTGTTGGAAAGCTGATGTCTTCCGAGTGAGCTGTCGTTGCTTGCTGTAAGCTAGCTTCAGGGAGGAAGCTTGTTGGAAGGCTGATCCATGGTTCGGCCGTCGTAGGCTCGTGAGACCAACTTGATGAGCGTCGAGGGCCAGGGTAAATTCCTCCACAGCCCAGGTCAGTCTGTATACTTCCATGATTTACATCGTTGGTCCACTGAGTGAAGTCGAACCCAGGGGTATTCCCTATCTCCGTGATATCAAGTGCAGGGGCCCATTGTTGATTGGGACCAAAGGTGACATTGTTTGCTTCAGTCCTTCCTGGAAGCCAAACCTCCGTGGTCTCCCAATGGTGTGCGCTCCAATCACATGAATCATTCCTCGAAGCATCGATCTCTTCTGAAAAAGTTCCAGAAATATTGCCGTGTAAGTTGTCGTCGTACAGCTCCGATACTGGTTTCTGCAAAAGAGATGCGACCCTCGCAAACGCAAGCTGATCTTCTTCAGATAACAGGCTTTTGTCGATGCTGGATCGATGCCTCTTCGGCGGGTGTCTGTCTCTCATGTTTGCATAGTGTGTTTCTTCAGCAGGATGTGGACGCTTTTGGAAAGTTTGCTAGATTTTGGATGTCAGTGATCCTTCAAAAAAATTTCTTCAAGTAAGCGCGAGTAAAAGAGTGATTGTATACGAAAGGACACAAGGAAGGTACGATTCACCATCATGGTTACTCAACGACAACTGTCACACGACAACAACGAAATGGCTGAAACGTCCTGATCAAATTTCTGCACTTCAGAACAGCGGTGAGCAAGGATTGGAGATTGATTTACGGTCGAACTTCTAGAAGGCCACAAAATGCCCTTTATGTGGTGATTCTGGCTTCGGCAATTCTGGGGATCCTGCACTGCCTCTTTTTCTCACCGGTTCTGAGAATGGCTTAGCGCAGCCACGATGCAGCAAGAGCAAGCACGCCCAACTTCATCCCTCAAAAGGTCCTCAAATCCTCGCCAAACAATTATTCATGAGCAACAAGCCGATATGTGATGATTGGACACTTTCCTAAGGCAAGTGTGGAGGAAGACGTGGGTGATTGGTAGATAAGCATATGCAGCTTTCATCCATCGCTCCTCCAATTGGACGATGGAGGGATCGTCAGTCCAACAGCATGGAAGGATAATAGCACATGTTATCGATCAGGTCACAAGAGACAAGCGCGAGAAAGAGCCGCATGGGAGCTATGTCTCAAAGTCTCGTCGCTGAGTGCCCATTTCCCCAGACCGGTCAGCACATACCCGAAACCTTCCCCGTCGTCATTTATCAAATTCGTCCCAACAGACCACATCATAAGCTTCGTGGCTATGGCTCCCTGCAATTCAGTTGAGAATTTTCCAGGCTCTGCATGGTACTTTGATTCCAAATCCGATGAGTACTGTCCCCAGAGCGAATCAGAGAAGGGTGTTTCCCGTCGTCAGCCTTGGCGAGCTTACTGGCCACCGAAAAGCAACAAGATGAAGTTGGCATGGTCGCGGTCGGAATTCCCTACAGTTCTGACTTGGAGATTCGATCGGAATCAGCCGTTTGACCGGCCGTGGAGAATCTGGGCTAGATCCGCCAATGCAATGAGCGAAAAAGCGAAATCCGGTAAGTGATTTGGTCATCCACTTACTTGCTATTATTTACTTTGTCAGTCCCACGAACTCGGGACTCGCGCATACAGAGGCAAACTCTGGTTCCTACAGGCCGGGTGTCACATCGTAGTGAACTAGACCAATTGATCCAAACTTTACAACTCAAATCAGTGCCATCCGGTGAAATATCGTTTCTGGCCTTCGCCAATATCTATCACACCGAAAAGCCGTACCTGAGCAGGCTACCGAGCGGCACCAATCTGCCAAGAACAAACCTCGTCACCTCAAATCACCAGATTGACGTCTTTGAAATCTCCGGACACGAAAGCTCATTCGCCTTGGCAAAATCAGGATTCGAATACGCTACAAGTTCGGTCCAAATGCAGCAATGGGACGACTTCTCTGTATGCTCAGAATACATCCCAAAAATGGAGTCGTGGCTTCAGGAGTACCTAAACTGTGAAAGAGTGTTCATATACGCCTATAATGTTAGCCACTTCTTTCGAACTGCTTCGCACAAGAGTCCCAGCTAATTGACGCTTTCCAGTTCCGGGGAAACTCTGCTGAAACAGGCCGCAAGTCAACTAAGACTCCCTTCTTCCGTGCACATTGTGGTGCGTCGAAAGTCTCCACATGACTTACTGGGTCTGACGATACGCAGATGCAACTCCAACATCATGTCTTCGAAGACTGCAGCTCTTTCTTCCAGAGCAGCTCTTGAGACCCAAGAAGCGAGTGCGATATCTAAAGTAGGTTTGGGGAGTTCCATGTCGCCCAGTCATCAACCAGTCGTGCCCCAGGCTCACTGAACCTTTGGCTATAGTATCTGGAGGCCCATTACTACGCCACACCAAGACAGCCCACTCGCACTTTGCGATTATCGCAGCCTTGATCCAGAGAAAGATTTGGTCGCCACTGATATCATCTTTCCTCATTACCGAGACGAGGCGTACGAAGTATTATATAATCATAATCAGCGATGGTTCTACAAGAAGGAAATGAAGTCGGATGAGGTGATTTTGTTCAAGCTTGGGGACAGCGAGACTGATGAAGCTCAATGTAAAAATATAGTCCCTGATATTTATCGACGGCTGCTGACATTGTAGTATGTCCACATTCCGCATTCATGGACCCCTCCGTCCCTCCCGGAACACCACCTCGACGGAGCATCGAAGTTCGGGCTATAATTATAGGTTGAAGAAGATGTACTCAACGAAAACTGGCACATCACAACTCGCGAAATC
Organism: Cadophora malorum; assembly: GCA_017365405.1. Lineage (NCBI taxonomy): Eukaryota > Fungi > Ascomycota > Leotiomycetes > Helotiales > Ploettnerulaceae > Cadophora > Cadophora malorum. The sequence goes on from JAFJYH010000074.1 coordinate 29,175, forward strand.
GAGTATCCATTCTGCAAAATACACAATCAGCTAATAGGACCCAAGTCCAACCACCCTAGCTTAAATCCCATCTTGTCGTAAAACGCATCCATCTCCATCTTCGTCTTCTCCCACATCCTCCTCAACTCTTTCGGGACAGGTTGCAAGTCATGGCCATCCATCCAAAGCTTCGCATGCACGCTCTTCACCCCCTTCTTGATATCATTCATATTCGGCAGATTAACAGTCCATCCCGTCTTCAGATGGGCCCATGGCATATTGCCCCACTCCCGGTGTGCATAATTCAGCAGATTTTGCTCGGGGTATGCGCTATCGAAGCGGTCTCTGAGTGTCAGAAGCGAAGTGTAGTACTTGAAGAGTGTCTTGGAGGGTTGAAACAGGAAAAATCCTGCGTTGAAGCGAGGCCATGGATGCGGAGGCCAGGGATGAGTCGTATGCAGGATCTCTGGACCTGTGGCAAAGAGGTATTTCTCAGGAAGAGGCGCTTCGTCAGGTTGTGTCTCTTCTTCAGAAGTACCTGTTTTGGTTGGCCGAGCAGCTGGATCTCTGAAGATTCTGTCCAGCGGCCTAAGAAGATATGTGTCTGCATCTAGGAACAGGATCTTGTCGTAGTCGGTCAATTCGAAGAGACGTAGTTTCAGCATTACGTCTTTCCACCGCTCCGCCATGGGCTCAATCCAATCGTCACCCAGAGAGAGACGTTCCGCGAAAATTACTGTTGCGCCCTCTCGCTGAAGCAACTTTCTTTGCCACGCGGAGATGTCAGGAGTCACGATGACTAGGAAAGGAATCTCTTTTCTGGAACGGGTATTCTTGCCATATTTGAGCTGAAAGTTGAGCATCCGCGCGCTGGTGAGATAATGGTCATCATGGTGTGGATCGCTAGAATTGTCTGTGGGCGGTAGCAAGATCGTCGCGAACGCATGTCTGCCGTCATCTCCTTCAGCCCCCAAATAAATGTCCATCAAATCGAGCTTGTCTCCGATAGCCAGCCAACATAATACCACGGAGATGAGCGTGATGATGCCCAGAGCCAGAAGATGATTTGGACTCTGAAGCGGGCGATACCGAGCCCGAGTCGGTTTCGTCATGTTGAAAATGCTTACATTCGGAGATTGTTCAAACCAAAAGCTTAAAAGGACGTAACACGGGCTGAAATCTTTAACATCGTCTTGGTAACAGGGATATGCCGATAAGAAGATCGAAAGACTTCATATGTGAGGTAGTGGTGAGGGGTACATTCTGGGTTTTTGCCGGATTGCTGATAGGCAAAACATTTTGCCGAGGAATTTGAAGCACTAGGTCTCCAATCAGAGATTCGCATTTGAAGTTGTCACTCTGCAATATGATTTATCCACAATCATGGGGACATTCATCGACTCATCTAGAATTGAACGCACTTTCCACCTGTTAAAGCTGCCACCTTCGGTCGTCTGACTGGGGTTTTCGGTGGTTGACGATCCGCAAAATAATCCTCGAATTGAAGGCGTGTCGGCGGAACGACCAGCTGTGTTTTGTCCCTGCGTACAACGGCGCGCGCGCAGTGATCACAGCTTGCGGTAGCCTTTCTCGCAAATTAGACCTTTCCATTCTGAATTTCGGTGCAGGAGAAACTGACAGGAAAGTTGAAGCACGTGTGCCGTTCGTCAATTTCCTGGCCATTCGGGGCACGTCCACTATCAAATTCCGTGTACGTTCGTACCCAAAGCGGTCGATGACTTCATCACAGACTCCCAGGATCGGTGGAGTGATCAGCTCTCCCTCACTACACCCTCTAAGCTCGGCACCTCGCTATGCTTGATCCCATCAAGCACAGCATCAATCTCCTCCAAAGTCTTGCCGCTTGTCTCAACCCAATAAAACCAGATGAAAGTAACCTCCAGCACATCCCATATGCCATTGGCCAAGTAGGTCTTGTACCCAATGCTCTCGAGTGCAAACGGAAACGAGAATACACAGAGGAGCGAGGCACTATTGAGGACGAATGTGAATATACCCATACCTTTAGCACGTATGGGGTAGTTCAATACCTCTGGAGGGTAAAGATAGAGAAGTGGAGTCCAACCAAATGAGTAGGCGCCCTGGAAGAGGAATATTGCGGCAACGGTGGCAAAGATTCCGGCTCGATTTGCGGACATGCCGTAGACTAAGGGCAGTTAGTGATTGCTCGTACAAGGATGCAGGCTTAATTTACCTTTGGTCAGAGCACCGACGACGAGAATGAAAATTGTCAGTAGACTTGTGCTGATGAGTCCGGTGATCCTGCGACCAAGGTGGTCTGAATAATACGTGCCAGCAAGAGCACAGCAGAGGCAGAACGCATTCAAAGCGATGTTCTAAAATGTTAGCAATTGGGAAACAGCCGGTTGAGTAGATCTTACAAGCTGAAGTTGGTCCGTCACGTTCACTATCCCAGCATTTACCAGCATTGTCCCAAGATAATAGCTCGCAATAACATTTCCTAATATGCTCAGCGACATGTCATGAAATAGGCTTGGGACTTTCTCACCTGAAACAGTGCTGAAGATTGCAACACTCAAGGCAAGGGTAATCCTCTTCCTGGCAACAGGATTCTTCGCCAATTGGTCTATACTCAGTGTTTCTCCAGTCTCTCGTTCGTAGTGGATCGTGTCAATTATTTGCTGGTATTGCGCCAGAACAACGGCATTTGTTTCATCACCGTTGGCGTAAGTCTGAGCAATAACTGTGAGTGCCTCTTCTCGTCTTCCCACATTCGCCAGCCATCTAGGTGACTCCGGAATGAAGGGCAGTATGACGATACACAGTACACTGAAAATACCTTGAACAGCACTTGGGATGCGCCAAGCCTAGAGATGATCAGCTCTTGAGGGTTGAAGAATGAAGAAAGAAACTTACCCAGATCGAGTCAAGGTTCGCCGTCTTGTATGTAATACCAGCTGCTATGAATCCCCCTACATAGTAGCAGTCGTTCAAGAGGCCAACCCCCCATGCTCGCCACTGATACGGGAGAGTCTCTGCCAAGTAAGTGGGGCCTGTCAGTGTGGAAGCAGAAGTTCCATATCCGACGAGAATTCGTCCGATGACAAACGTCGCTGTATTCTGAGCTCCACTTTGTATGATGACTGAGATGAAAGTCATCACAGCGGCCCAGAACATGGAATTTCGCCGCCCAATTGCATCGGTGACCTGTCCATATGTCAACCCTGCGATCGCCCCGCCAATCCATAAAGCAGATGTCGCGAGAGATGTGGTCGCCGTGGTGAGCTGGAAGTATTCGTGATAGCTCGGGAGCATGTTCAGCCCATTCATCATGCTGGCATCGTATCCAAGAGTCGTAGATGTGATGCATGAGCATAGAACTAGGAGGATCGACACCACAGTCGAAGAACCAGAGACCCTAGGTCGTGTGAAGTCATCCAAATACTGCTGGATACTGACGCACCCACCGGACCTCTTGCCATTGGTATTTAGGCCTAACAGAGGAGTCTCGGCTTGTTGCTCTTCCATTGTTTCAATCTCTGGACTTGCTCGTTGGGAATATGGGCGGAAGACACTCAGCAGTGAACGAGGCACGGAAGAGCCCCAGCTTGGCATCTTTGTTCTTAGAACCTCCAAATGTTCATAAACGAGCTCAAGGATTATAATCCCGAATCGTACTCTTGTAATGATTTCCAATGCCGTGAACAAAAGCTAGAAGCGGGATGGCCCGTATCTCGGCAATGCCTCGGGTTCTCGAACCTTATTTGCACGACCTCGACAGGAATGCCATTGTACGCAACGCCAATGTCGAATATCCTACACGGAACATTGGCATGGACATCAAGAGTGTAATATTTACAAAGAGCTCTCTCAAGTAATTCTCATGGAGACTAAAAGGCTTTTAGGCAGGAGAGATTCGTCAGCCAGCTTGTCAAGACCAGCAACGCGACTCCTCTCTTTCTTTTGGACGCGTCGAAGGGGGATCGAGTGCCAAAGTGTTCTCGAAATTATTGATTGAATACTTCTTGCAGATACTTGCAGTACGTATATTCGGCCAAGGAAGGCGGTTATGTGAAAGATTATGCAAGGAAGGATAAGGTCACGGGCTTCAAGGGTCTTATCGTGGAACGTTGCATCTCGATGCACACACGTGACTGCAGATCTGGACGCCAAATCCAGGAACAGAAGATGAGGGGAAGCCTGTGCCTCTATTCAAGGATGGGGGTATAAGTATAGTTCATTGGTACTTGCTGCTTCGAACACTCGATTTGTGGCGTCTGGGTATCTCGATTCACGCCAAGCAAACGGGAAATCAGAATGGTCATGATTTCCTGGGCTGCGATATGCCTAGCTGTCTTGTCGGCTAAGACAGCGCTGGCTTTCAATGCTCCATCAGATGTTCCCACATGGTGCGGAAAGCCATACATGAGCAGGTAAGTTGGCACTCGTTCTTGTCACATGACGTATGTTGATCCCAGCGAGCAACAATTCACTGGATCCTGGGGGACAATTCCAGTTCCCTACAGCGCTGAACGTATCATTGTTATATCTCAAATTCCAACCTCGATACTCGATCTTCTTGGAAAGTGACATTGCGGGTTCGTTCATCGTGGACGCAGCCATCTCGCACACTTTCGGACAAGCATACAAAAACATCACTTACAACCCGCCCAAGACTCCTGCTGGTCCCTTCTCAACGCTAGAATTCGAGATATTCAGCGAAGAGTCAGGCGCTTTACTTGTGTCCAATTCGATTCCTGTCAACTCGACTGGTAACATCATCGAATTCTCATTCTCATCTCTGAAGCCTCGCTTGCAGCCGTGGCCAATCTCAATTTACGCCACTTCACCTGATGGTCTGCAAACATATTCCGGCTCCACGGAAATCTACTTCTTACCATCCCGTACATACGGAAGTGCTGTGAAGATCGATAACCTCTTCGGTGGGCTGTACGTCCAAAACGCGGCGAATGAGTGGAACGGCTGGTATGGAATTTTCCCAAATGGAGGCTATGCTGATGGAGGTTATGTGACTCCAACCAATATCAGTTTCGCCAACCTCGATACATATGCCTCTCAAGGATTCAATACTATAAGTATTGTTCCGGACGGTGGACTTCCCGACCAATCGTACCCTGTGGAGGAGCTGAAACAGTACTGGGATCGAATGGACGAGCTGAATTTGTTCAATATTTACGAGATGCGATTTGCATTTCAGAACTCGACACGCATCAATGAGCAGGTCGAGTTGTGGAGAAATCGCACGACATTATTAATGTGGTACACAGGTAAGCTGCTCATCAATTGCTGAATATGATTCCTGACTCAGTTGAACCTAGCCGACGAGCCCGATGGTTGGTCGTACGCCCTGAACTCCACCAGACTCGCTTACGACCAGCTGCGCGAACTCGACCCATATCATCCCGTGTCTCTCGTCCTGAACTGCCAGAACTTTTACTACACGGAATACAGCTCAGGCGCAGACATTGTATTTGAAGACGCATACCCGGTGGCGATCAACGCCACATGGTCAATCCCCTGGAACACGCCCTGTAATCTGACCTACGGAGACTGCGGATGTGACAATTGCGTCGGCGAGCTTACAGATGTATCGACGCGACTTGACGACATTCAAAATTACCAAGACAATATCCAAGGAGAGGGAAGTAAGCCCACGTTGGCAGTGATCCAAGCATTCGGGGAGCAGAGCTACTGGCCAAGTATTCCGAGTGTTGCAGAGGTAGAGAATATGATGATGTTGGCTATCAATCACAACGCCAAGGGGCTCACGTACTGGATCTACCCGAGCACATCGGATGTCAACGTTGGGAGCGGCGAACTTGGAAAAGTCTTTCAGAGTTCAACAGGTATGAACTTCTTGTTTGGTACGAATGCAATCAAGGGGTTGCCAGTTGCGGGCGAGCCGTTGGTTGATACAAGTGCTTGGATTGTTGATGGAAAGATGATGGTCGGCGTTGCTTCTGGAGAATATGTGGATTTTTCTTCAACGGTGACAATCATGTTGCCAGCAAGTGCGGCCTCTATTGATACAGTGTTGTATGGTGATTCCGGTTGGACTGTGAGCGGACGAATGCTGTCGAAGACAGGTCTGAAGGCACTTGAAATTGGTGTCATTGTTCTAAATCTCGGTTGAACATTCGGATGCATCCAATTTGTCATATAAATTATTCAACTTCGAGACAGTACTCAATGTCTTCAAATCACTTCCGAGCTTGCCTCAGAAGCTCAGGCCAAAGGATCTCATATTCGTCCTTCACAATCACCTCTCTTCCCTCCCTTGGCTTCAACCTGAACAAAATCTCTCAGGCTGCACATTAAATCCTTTCGTGTAGCGATACGCAGAATAATCCCATCCATCAACCCCTCCTATATCACAAGCCCACGCAATCCTCGCAACCAAGATATTCAAGCTTCTTTCCGCAACATTCATCCCGGGGCAAATTCTTCTTCCGAACCCAAAGGCACTATAGTTCTGTAGGTTGGGATAAACGTCCAACGGCTCTCTGAAAGCTGGCCATTCTGGCTCCAACCAACGTTCTGGTATGAAGTCTTCGGGTTTAGGGTACAGGGCGGGATCTCGATGAATAGCCCATTGGTTGGCGTGAACATTTGAGCCAGCTCTAATGAAGTACTTCTTACCCCCGACCTCATATATATCGTCTTTGACTAGCTGATGAGGTACTCCGCCAGCCGTAACAGGTCTCCATCTCAAAGTCTCTTTCACAACAGCTCTCACCCGCGGCAAGTTTGCCATATCATCGAAAGTCGGCATCCTTTTCTTCCCAACAACTGTATCAACTTCCTCTTGTAACTTTCTCATGGTATCCGGATGCACAATCAAAGCCAGCAAAAAACTCATCAACGCAGCTGACGTCGTTCCAGCTCCAGCTTCAAACAGCGTTCCAACCACATACGCACCCTCATCATCACTCAATCCCGATTTCTCCTGACCCTCCAAGAACTTGCTTGTGAAATTCTCACCGCCACCTTTGGAATTTCGAACATCATTCTGCAGTCCACGGAAAAGATCCAACTCCTCAGCATGCAACTTTCTCGCTTCTCTTTTGAACGGGGCAAGGAATTCTGGGAGGTACATCAAGCTCCGGACTGTATCGACCAGATACGCGCCCGGCGATGCGACTCTCTCAACCGTGTGTACAACGTTAAGGATCCTCTTGAGAACCTCCTCCTCACCTGTAACGATCGTCTTCCCAAAAGCAATTCTCATCATCAAACCACCAGCATACCGCTCAAACCACGTCTCGTACTTTTCAGGCTGCTCGATAAGATCTTTCAACGCACGTAGACTTTCCTGTTCCTGAATAGGCTGATATGACGTGGCTGCTGATGCCATGGTAAGGTTGTGCATTACTTTCCTACCTCTTCGCCAAACGTCGTTGTGTGGGAGGAAAAGTGGACGGAGATTGTCTGAGAGGAGAATAGCCGCCATGGGGAGTTGGTCACGGGAGCTGTAGAGAGTTCCTCGCTCACGAAGGAGATCATCAGCGATTTTTTGAGTAGATATGATTATTTGCGGTCGTCCGGCAATGGCGATCTGGTACAGAGGGCCGTATTTCTTGGACCAGGTGAAGAATTGGAGCCATGAGTGGAAAGGAGGAATGTCCAGGAGTGAGCCAAGGATTGGGAGGCCTGGAACTACTTAGTATTGCTGACATGTGACATGGTCTGTGATTTAAAAAACTGAAACTGAGAATGTGGTGGAGTGAGGACTACCTCTTGGGCCAGGGGGGTATTCCGTGCCAGGAGGACATCTCGAATTGGATTTGACGGCAGGCAGCAGAAGGACAACGCCGAGAATAAGTGTGATTAAGACGATTACAATCATTTTGGGACCTAAAAGACAAGCCAAAAGCAAAATGAAGTTTGAATCTGTACTTATGTACTTATTTCGCAAGTAAGCGGGGATACGGATGAGGCAGGGTAATGACAGGCTATCTAGCTACAATGAGATTCCACTAAAGCTTTTGAAACAAGACACTTCATTCGAACTTCGAATAATCTTGCACGAATTGTGATTGGATGTCTGAACACTAGAAAGACACTACTGTTGACCATATTCTAAGCGCACGTGAATCTGCTTATGATCCATCATTTCGATAATCTCGTCCGCTCTTCTCAAATGCAGAACTCCACATCATGTAAGTGACCCTCGATGAAGAGCTCACTAGTACACAACCGTCGATTTCACGAGGATTAATGCATCACGAAATATGACCATCCCGCAGTCTGAAGTGCAAAGTCACTTTCTTAAGATACGCTAATATCTACTTCATCCAAACCCTCAACATCCGATCTTCACCCTCATCACGGCTCACATGTCAATCTCCACCATAGCGTTCCAATCTCCCCAGATCCCTCCGTTACTTTGGAGGCAGCTTCCCACTCCACTTCATTCTCATGAAATCATCGTGTGTCCAACCGGATATATCAAGCGTGTCACCTCCCTTACCCTGGTCAGTCTTTGTGGTGCTGTCCGTCGACGTTCCTGTGGCAGCGCTATTGGCTCCTGCGGTACCGCTGTTGCTGTTATCGGTACTGGAATTGGATACAGTCTCGTCCGGCATCTCTGGAGTTGATAATTCGGCGGATTAGTCTTGGGTTTGCTGCTTTGTATGATCGTGGGAATGGTGTGATTTTGGCACGCTTGAAAGTTGAAGTCTTGCCTGAAAAGAAGTACAGTTGAGATTTGAAGCTGGGAAGAACATATTTCTGGGTGGACCTCTCGTCCATTTTGTAGCTCCAGTTCCTTCCATGAGTGACTGTATGTGTGATGCTGCAAGGCATGACCCATCGAATGTACCAAAATGGAGTAGAAGACATCGTGATACTATTTCCGTAGCTTGACTCTATGTGCTCGCTTTGGCAACAGGAAAGCATTCACCACCAGCTTAAAGGAGAATACTGAATTGAAGCACAAAAGATGGCACCGCGAGAACAGCTAGCTTGTCAATGAATAGTAACCAACCAATAGCTCATTACGTATATCTTGGCTTTGTCTTCTTCCCTGGAGCAAGCTACCAAAGAGATCTCGCATTTGAGGGAGAGGTTGAGAGTGGCAAGTCAAAACGGCAGGCTTGAAGGCAATCAGAGCCATTCATCACGTTGGACGAAAACGGCTATCATTAACTAGTCACAACAACCCGGGGATGCGAATCCTTCGCACTCTTTATATTGACTGACCACGTTCACGGGAGGATCCGATCGAATTCATGCAGCTTACATTCCCAGGCTCGGTACGATCGGCGCACGTAAAAAGGTGTGGTCGCACGAAAGACTGCATGCACTTCAGGATTACGGCCCGAGAATTGATATTCACAGCAGTTTCTAAATTGAGATGACAAGAACTCGGTATTGACACACTCCCCAAACCATCCCCAAAGAAGAGCTTCGAATCACAAGACCTATTCACTCATCTCAACCCCACCCGAACTGGCCAGTGACTCTCAGCGGAGAAATGAACAGCCGCACACACCCCTATCTGAAGCTCAACTCGAGATTAACTAACACGCTTGCCACTGAACGCCAACCTGGAAGGCGATCTTGCCATCGATGGAATCGTCAGTGATGACACCGCTTGCAGCTGGTACGGTAGTTGTGAGGCGGACTTGGGAGTTGATGTTGAGGGCTGTGGTGACGCCGCATGGCGACCAGATGGTAGATGTGAGGGGCATGGCATCTGTGATTGCGTAGTCACCTGCTCTTGGGCCCTTGAAGTCTGTGCCGGAGGAAATCTGGTTGGGTTCTGTATATTCGTTAGTATGCGCCTTTTCTCCTCGAGATAGCAAGGGGCCAAGCTTACGGCCAGAGAAGTAGTAAGTATTCTGTTGGCGACCGGTCACTCCTTTCTCGACATCGACGTAGCCGCGATACATGGTGCTGAGAATGCTATATTGGAAACCACCTGGGTACTGGAGCTCGATGTTGAGTTGGCAGTTCTTGCGGTTCTCAGTGACTGGAACTCCGGGGCCAATGGAAGCCACAAATCTGTCAAAAATGAGGGTGAAACTGGACAATGGTCAGTACCGTATTTGGTATTGTCTTAGTGTCTTCGTCACTTACGTCTGTCTGTCGGGCGAGATGAAAGATCCAACACTTCCTTGTGGGCATCCAGTTCCTCCGTATACTAAGTTCTTGATGGTGACTTGGTTTGGCGGAGGCACAGCACCAGTGCTGACATCTGCCAATGAAAGAGGCGAAGCAATCGCCGTAGCAGCAAGTACAAGAGTGAAGAATGTGTTGAGCATGTTTGCTAGTTGATAGATCGAGTTCTAAATCTGTGAGTCCTTGGTCTGATATTTTGAATGCTGTGGATGATACTGAGAAGAAGTAGTTGAAATTGAGGGGTTTCTGGTCGCTAACTATATACTTTCTCGCTATTAAGCATCTGGTGATAGGTAGGTAAGGTGATACTGATGGTGTGGAAATGAGCTGAGTCTTTGCTCCGCAGCAATATAGGCACCTTGGCCAAGTACCATCTCAATCCCAGCCTAAAGCATGATACGAGAGTGGTAGGTCGCTAAGTTGTAGCAGGGAAGCTCTTGTTGCGTTATCGATTCTGTTCCTGACTCCGAGAAATAAAACATTCAGGGTCACCAGATCCGGTCTTCCACCCCGGAAAAGCTTGTTCTGAACCACGGAGCGAGGAAAACGTGGCGTTCGACTTGGATTGAAATTGTGGCTGGAACAGTTCCGGTTGTGAGATATTAATAGACTTGGGTCTTATGATATCCTCCCAAGAACATAAGAGTCCAAAAGATACTGTAATGAAAGCACATGCTTATGTATAGTTTACGGACGTGAAGGACTGTCCAAAATCAGATGAACCTTGTTGTTCTTCAGAAGAGACGCGGCTCAACACTTGTTGACGATCGTGTCGATCTCCCTTGTACAGACCCTTCAAAATTAAGGTTATCTTGAGGATCTGAAAATAGCAACGGCCCGCCATGATATATTTGCTCCGGGCCCCAATGAGAAACAAAGGTTAGTACAGTATCTCGCAGAGTACCATTCGGTTAACCTTCAGACCCGGGACCACTTGGTCATTTATATGATTAATGAAGCCCATCATCAGATGCATTGCGATTAATATACGTGGTCATAAAAATAGCTTTTTCTCGTCTAACCAAATTGCCAGATTGAGGCTGAAAGCAACGGTAAAAACGACCGAGTCGAAAACACCACCTCAAAAGCACCACAATTCTGCGCAATCCCAGATCTCCAGTCTCGGGGCAGCCCGCAAACTGAACCCTGGGGAAAAGGTGGAAGCGAGGTAGATTTACCAGCCGTTGCATTGGTTGCGACAAATCTTTTGGTACTGCATGTCGCCATTGGGATGGTGTATTTTTAGGAACATGCTCAATGCAACCTTGAATTTCCAATTGGAACGGCCGAGACAATCCGAAAGGCTAGAATTTATTCATTGTCTTTCCAGAGACTCGGAAGATCTGGCGGAAGTGCGTTCCTGCTCTCTCTAATCCGCGCCGTAACACAGAGGGGACCCATCCCGTCCCGTCCCAATAGAGTTCGAGGTGGTTGTGGTCTGAGTCTTCAGCCATATCTATTAACTGCTTAATGAGAGCGTAAAATCGAGTCGATATGGGTGGACTGGCACTTTTCCACTAGATTTGATCTTCCGTGATGGAGGTTACTCAGAGCTGGCGATTGCCCTTGTCGCGAGAGGCAAGACCAAGAAAATAGGTCTGGTTAGCCCAAAGCTGGGTAAGTATCTCCTCCAGAAGACTTGTCACTAGCCCGTGTCTTGATGTCGAAAACTAGCTTCTGAGGGAAGAGGTCGCCAGCCATTCTTATTTAGTATGGCACACGATGTCTAGAATCTCCATGGGACATTGAGACGGGAGATTCTTCTTGGGTTGAGTTTTTGAGATTACACAACTTTACACTGCTCTCTCCTTTCTTCCCCTCTTTCTTCTTTCCGCCCTGCCCTCCCTCCCCTTTTTCCGCACTCTTCTTCACCTTTTCCCTTCTTCCTAACCGTCTTCTTACCATTTTCTGATATGTCCCTCCCCTTCAAGAGTCAGACTGTTGAGAGGTGTCGATTCAGATTTAGGATTTTGAGATATCGTCTCCTTTCGTCATGAGAGTGTAAGTCTGACCACCCACATTCAGATATTGAGCCAGGCTCGATTGGATCCTCATTGGGATCGGGGTAGAGAAAAGACAAGTACGAACCTGCCAGAAGGCTGTTGATATTGCGGCTGTTGTGTTCCAACAACAGGCGACTGTTGAGACGAAGGTTGTGTATGGTTGAGAGGAGTATCAGACTCTGCCGTAGATGTAGTCGGGTATCTGGAGATGAGATGGGTATGTTGAGATGCTACAGAAAAACCATCGTCGTCGACCATTGTGAGATTCTCGCGTTCTACCAAAGGGGGTTCGACAGATTCGCCAGGCATCCTGGAGTCCCACCAAGTAACATGACTAATTTCAGATATGTCATCGGGAATAGCTTGATCATCGTCCGGGCCGTCGAGAGAGGAGAGCGTCCTGAAGCGTTGATAAGGTTGAGAAGCTTCGAGTTCAAACATGCGTGGGGGAGGGACCGAGCGAACATTGAGATCGAGTTGCTCCTATAGAACTGTCAGTAACGCCTCCATGCGTGGACGAGGAGCGAGAAAAACCACGTCGGGCTCGCATAGTTGCGAACAATCAAGAGTGGTTGAGAGTTGTTGGAGTGGCGACAACGGTGAAGCATTGAGAACCTCGCCCTCCTCCCTGACTTCTGATGGGCCTTGATTTTGAGATTCCGCGTCCTCCGCAGAGTCAGAGATCAGCGGCTGGATGAGATTTACAACGATCTTGAGCCAAGGAAACGGATCCGATCCTGTAATCATACGTTAGCTGCAGAAGTGAGGGAAATTGCAGCAAGCTTCTTACGGAAGGACTTCCAGAGGTTGAAATCGAGATGGAAAGCTCGATATCCAGGGAAGTACTCCTGCATGTATTCGGATTCTTCGACGAGCTTTCGCTGCAGAATATTGAGATCGGAAGGGTCGTTGAGAGCTTGGGGTGAGAAAACGAGATACAGGATCTCCCAGGTATGAGAAAAGTATCTGCCATTGGCTCACTCATTGGTAGGTGCCATTTTGAGGATTTGATCGCGTTTCGTTCTCTTGTTGTTGGTGTTATTGGTGTTGTTGGTGGAAGAACTTTGCTTTGTTGACTTGCGCACTTTTCTATAAGCGCGTTTTGTCACGTCACGTGTAGCCATCAGGGCTGGCCCAATAGGCGGTAGCGAATGACTCTATCCATGTGCACATAAGTCTCAGAGCCTGCCGAGCATATTGAGTCTCACCGAGCCTTACCATAACCTGCATTTGCTGTATCTACAGTTCCACTACTTCTTACAAACTCACGTGCCGGTGGCATAACCAGTAACCTGCAATGGCATCTTGTGGCATGTTCTCAGTGTTTGATCTTAGAGAAAATGTAAGTTCCAGCGACGAGAACGAAAGCCAGACTCATGTTTGTAAACATAGGGTGCGATACGAAGGGCAAACGACACAACGCTCCCTCAATTATATGAAGCCGAACAACAGCTTACCACAACCCATCACCTCCCCACTTCGATTTTCATCTCTCATCGGAAAGGCAAAGTGAACACTACCGGTCCAAGCGACGACATACTACTACTCCTACTACCCCCTCCTCTCAATCTCCCCCCATGCATCACCGGGAAGGCATTAGAGAATCCACCACTCGAAATACTACCAGAAGACCTCTGACTCCCACCATACCACGAACCGTTCATCAAACCACTCGTCCAGCTACTCCGTGGCGTTAAGCCTCTCACACTGGTAAGTATGCTGTCAGACGCGTTGAAGAATCCGTTCGTGAATAAGCTTCGTGGAGATGATCAAGTGATACTGGTTAGTCTGCTGCTGGTACCCGTCCAACTGCTTCCTCCTGAGAAGGGGAAATTTTGTTGTTGCATTTGTTGGCCGTATAGGCCATACACCCCCGGGGCGTGGCGGTAGCGGCGGGGGTCGTTGGCTGTGGTACCGTAGTTGGCCGGGTAGCCTCGAGGGGTGTTGAAATAGGTGACGAAGCGCTGCATTGTTATGTACTCGTTGGGACTTTTGAGGGTCTCAGCCTGTATCTCTTGGTGCACCAGGTATTGAAACTTGAGGTTAGTAGATCCGGAAACGATGCAAAGAGGCAAGACGACGAGACGGGTTTTGTGGTCGAGGCAGGGTGGACAGACTGTCTGCGCTGAAGGAAAGTTCGGAATGACAAAAGAAATGACTCCCTGGGTAGATCAAAGTCATGTTGAGATTCAACGGCATTGAACAATGCCCCGCTTTGTTGATTGTAAGATGCAGAGCATATGTAAAGTTTTTCATCCTATTTATCCTATTTCGGAATCACTTCACGGAGTCAAAGCAGTCTGTGACACATACTTCAGTGGTTGAAAGCTTAGCTACCACGGCCATCGGAATTGTATTCTTGAATCTCCAACATGCCTGGACTCGAGTGGGGCTTTAAGAGCTGGAGGAACTATCCCTGTGCTGAAGTGGAAGTAAATAGGCTTTGATATCAATCACGGTCCCAATATACTAGAGCTGCGACGAGCTCGAAGGGCCATCTGCGGCGAACCCGGTCACCACGTGATGATCCCAGCGAACCTGTATACAGACCCTCTCAGTAATCCACAAAAGCATCGAGCTTCCCCTGGTTATAGACATCAGCTTCAACGAGCTTCTCCAATTTCTGTGTCCTATTGTTAGCCTGATCTAGAGAGAAGGGAGACGCAGGAGCTACTTACACCATCAGCCTTGACCTTAATCAACGTCGGCAAGTTCGTAATCTTGAATGGAGCAGCCTTCCATGGATTATCCTGTTTTCGCCACCTAATGAATGTCAGTATCCAAATTTTACGACATTCTCGAATGAATGAGACAAAGTAACAGACTGTCTTGAAGGTTGAGCTGGAATGACTTACTCGTCACGTTGCCCCGCATACACGACTTTTACCACATCCTCTCCACTGGCAAACTTGCTGTTCACAAACGACTCCGCATCACGACAATCTCCGCACCAAGACTTTCCGTTTGATAGGGAAGCGTAGAATATAGCGAAAGCAACCTTAGAGGTTGTGGCGGTGGCTTTGAGTGAGGCTTCGAGCTCAGATGGCGATTCGGAAGAGATTTTGAGGGGCATCTTCGCGGTCGTTTTATGGTGGCTTTGAAGAAGAAAAGGTTGCGTTTCTGGAAGAGAAGGGATTATACGAGTGATGATGTTGGTGATTTGTGAAAGGCTCTTTGTCAAACTAGAGAAGGTAGTCGAGGCTCAAAGGAGATCTGATGCGATATTGTGGAAGGTGGCGTGCTGCGGGCTGAAGTCCTCTTAAAGTTTCCCTTCAAGACCACCCGAGGATCGCCCGGTCGTGGAAGGACAAACGTGATGAAAGTTCGGGCTGCGTTACGCGACATAGGTACGCATTTAAATGATCTCGAGATATGTCGTGAGGAATCTTCGATTCGCCAGGTGAGGATCTCCAAACTTTGCGAGCATTGACAGTCACGGTGAGATGTAAGTTCCGAGTTATTAAAATCGGATGCCTATCTGTTTGAAATGATTTGCTTTCAGAAACGGAACTCCCGAAGGAGTCATGAATAGAAAAAGATTATGGTGTCATATTCAACATCAATGAAATTTTGAACAGCTCCTTTCGCCAATACCCAAGCTCCTTCCAAATCCCTTTTGTACACCAACTTTTCACACTACCCCGCGGCCAACTCTTACAAAGCCACCATAACACCCAACATACCTGCAAGACCAGCAATGCTTGCAGCCATAGCGGTAGCACGAGGAGCAGCAGCAGTCGAAGTTCCAGTCTCAGCAGCATTTCCTGACCCGCTCGTTGAAGAAGGTGTGGCATTTGAGCCTCCACTAGTAGTAGTCGAAGCCCCGCTACCAGTCGCCGCAGCACATGGCTGAGGAAGGTCCGTAGAAACTGCCAGTTCAGAACTGTGCTCAGAATACCAGCTGGATAAGGCAGTTTCGTAGGATGAGATAGCGCTCTTGGCGTCGCTGGGGAGATCGTTGTACCAGTCAGGTGTGGCTGTCGCGATACATGCGAGATCGGTTCTGGTGAGCTCTGATTCCGGTACGGCGGTTGCGAGGACGGATTGGACTGATGCTGGGAGGGTGGGAAGATCGGAGAGTAAGCCGAGTGCAGATGTTGCGCCGTCGAGTAGGGAGTTGAGATCTGTGCCAGCAAGAGATGTGGCAGCGTCGAGGAGAGAGCTGAGGTCACCAGCATCGGTGGGGAAGGATCCGAGATCAGTTGTTGCTTGAGGAGCTGGTGCCGGGATAGGATCGGCGAAAACCATGGCAACAAGGCTTGCAACGAGGATGGATTTGGTGAACATCTTGTCTTAGAGTCCTAAGTTGACTTGAGAACTTAATGGTAGTTGGTGATGAAACGAATGGTTGCTGGAGTATCGAAGTAAGAAGATGTGGATGTTTGGACGGGAACAAAGAAGTTTTTTGTGGAATTGGCGAGCTTTAAATAGTTGCACCCCTCACTTCATGAAATTTGGCCACGGCTGAAAGTCTGCCCAGATCTGACGATTTGCCCAGTCATGAAAGCTGAGAGGCAGCCGTGTCAAAGCATAGTCGTCTGAACCAAGCCGCTGTTGGTAAGGCACAGTGGGATTGGGGGAGATCCGTTTTCCCAATGCGCCTTAGTACGGGTGGGTAACACGCCAGTCTGTTCGGTATGATGCACGATCCCGGAGCTGAACAGGGACATCCTTTGACAGCGGAACCCCATTTCGGGTCCTCAGACTCGGGATTGGGGATTGAACCGCACCTCGTGCCCGTGATCGGTCTTTTCAAATCGAAAAATATGTCTCTGAGAGCAGCATCGAGAATCAAGACAAACATGCAGCCAAGGAGATGCAATGCAGCTCATCCGATCTGTCAGTGAGATGTAGGGCTACTAGCCGATGCCTTTTAAGCTTACTTCTTGGCCCCTTGCTGATTTACGGTTTTGAGCTGAACCCCAGTCTCAAACTTGAAGCGCCACTGGCTCCGCCATTCTGAAAAGGGGTGAGTCTTGACCAATCAGTTATCGAACTTAAAGGCACATGAAGCTGTGCCACCAATTTCATTCCACGGCAGATCGTCGATGAGGGACATCCTGATTTCTTTTGACTTTGCTGAGGGACATCTCTCTGGTGACCTCATACTTTGAAGAACTCAGAGGGTTGCAGCAAGTCTGATTGTCTGATACATCCTCAGGAGCACTCTACGAACCTTTGGGACCAATGGAAACCTCGAGCGGTCTTCGCCGTGGATGTTACAGCACATCGTCGTCTGTCCTCCACAAATGTGCGAGGTGACTCGCACCCCTCTGATCACGATTCAAACCATTGATTTTATGTGCCGGGGACCGAAGACCAGACGATGGCTTGTTTTGAGAGAGCAGACGTTGAGGTTCTCGTGTGTTGTGGAGTGATGCGCGCCTGTTGTCCTTGCCAGTGAGAGCCTGGGACTGCTTCAATTGATTTCGATGCGAACTCCGAGGTTGACTGACAGGTCTCGATCAGAACAGTGGGTACCCTCAAACCAAAGGCAGCAGCTTCAAATTGAGATTCTGTAAGTGCAGTTAAACAGCTATGTTGGGACGATCTCTATTCATCTTTTCCCAATACAGTCATCGACGAGAAACAGACGATACCATTCCTTTGAGATCGATTCAGCCGTGTTCCATTCCATCCTCCCAGGCAGTCCAAAGTCGATCTCTGGTGATGAGATCGTCCCAGCTCTCTTCGTAACCATCTCATTCCCAGTGTCCGATACCAGCGTTGTCACATTTAAATTCCTACAAAGGACGAACACAAGTCTTCATATCTCCCCACGGCACATCTCCAACTCCATCGGCCTGTTATTCTCCCAGCCCGATGGATGGCTGGCCCGATCCAGTGGATTGTTGACAGGCATTTGTCAGCGATGCAGCCAAAATTCCACTGTCATCCGGCTCGGCGGAACAGCAGACAGACAATTGACAAGAACATGGTGAGCGAACCCAATGATCGCACTCGTCGGAGAATGATGGAACATCGAAAGAGGGAAGAGCGAGTAAGCTGAGGCGCTGGGAAGACTTTCGTGTACTTCCAGTTTCAGCTGGGAAGTGCGTCAGTTTTTGGCCGAAGAGCATGCCCAATCGAGTAACTTACTACCCAGATACGACCTCATTTAATCCTATTGGCTAACCAGCACCCCGTATAGGCTGTCAATAACTAAGTATTTATTGCATTCCACCAGTTCCTTAGAGCGATTGCGACGTTCGATGCATGATTCTTCAGCAAACACGTAAACTCGGACGCAACGTACGTGAAGCGAGAAGGGGAAAGTCATGTCTCCGGAGCGGACCACGACTTCGTGGGATCCTGCATGAACAGTACATAAAGTCTGTTGACATTCCCTATTGCACATTCCCGCCTCATTCATCAAAGGCAGATCCCAGCCAAGTGCTCGTTTCCCCACAGAACATCCCAAAATGTCATCCCCAGCAACCATCAGAACCGTCGCCATCGTCGGCACAACAGGCAACCTAGGTAAACTCGTCACCAAAGCCATGCTCGACACCAATAGACTCTCCGTAACCCTCATCTCTCGCTCTGGCTCGGAATCAACCCTCCCGACAGACCCATCCGTCAAGATCAAGCAGGGCGACTATTCCTCGCCCGCATTCCTGGCGGATGCGTTCGCTGGCATCGAAGCCGTCGTTCTCTGCTTGCATCACACTTCCGTTCCTGATCTCGAGATCAAACTCATTGAAGGGGCGGCCGCAGCGGGCGTGAAATGGATTCTTCCGACAGAGTGAGTGCCTTGTGGGCAGCGCGAAGAAGCTGATTTGAGAATAGAAGCTGACTTTCACCTTCAAGATTTGGCCATGATTCTGGCAACGAAGAATTGACACGTGTTGGGATCCTAAATGCGAAGAAAGCTGGACCACGTAAGAAAATCGAAGAGCTTGCTGAGAATTATCCAAAGCTTAGATGGATTGGGATCATCAACAATCCGTGGTCCGACTTCGTGAGTGCTGACCCGAATCCGTCTATTCAGGCGTTCTGGCGTGCGGAGCTGACGACATGCAGGCAATGAAGCGCAATATGTTCCTCATCGACGCGAAAAACAAGACTGCGAACTTGCTCAGTGGTGGGACGGCAAAGTTCAATACGACGATGATGAGCACCACTGCCCTTGCCATTGCACGGCTTCTCAGCTTGCCTGTTCTTGCCAATGGAGGTCCTGCGTTGTCTGACTATGGCAATAAGTTCGTATACATCAGCTCGTTCAGAGTCTCACAGAGAGACATCCTGGATTCCGTGCAGGTCCGTATCTTCCATTCCCCGAAACCTTAACCGGTAGCAATATCTGCAACTTAGGACTGCCATGGCCACTACTAACATGTCAATAGCGATTGACAGGGACAGCTGATACTGACTGGACTCACGCACACCGACGTCCAAGATTTCATTGACGACGGACCAGCGAAGCTTGCTAGAGGAGACATGACAGCAGTTCTCAATCTACTGATGGGCTCTCTCATGAAAGGGGGCTTGGGTGGAGATTATGAGAGCAAGAAAGGCACGCGCAATGCAGTCTTAGGTTTGCCAAAGGAGAACCTCGATGAGACCGTCAAGGCCTTGCTGCAGTGACTGCCTGGAGCATACCGCGGGATTCGCGGTGAACAAGGAGATGAAAACAAGTGATAGCATTGCAAGTCGTAACGTCGTAAATATAAAATGAGTCGATTCCTCAATTCGGGTCCTTCCTCCCAGAACCCCTGCCGACCCACGTCTCGTTATGTAGGTTATTCGGGAAAATCTCGTCCGAAGACCAGTCCATCTGAGAATCGCCACCGCTCTGAGCCCTTGACCTCCTCGCAGTCTTCGTCTCTTTGCTCTCGCCATCGAAATACTGACTCTTGTTCTGGAATTTCAGCTCGATGACGTCGGTCCTCACAATGTTCTCCATGCTGTCGGACATATCCCTCTTCCCGCTGATGCTCGTCCTTCTCCTTGATCGGATGTATCCTCCTGTTCCGTTCAGGTTATTGGCACCCGATGTCCCGTGCTTTGCACTTGTCGGGTCGTTGGTTCCTCGTACGCTCTTCCATGATGCTGGGATGAAGGCTGATAGGATGGGAAGTGATGCAGCGACCACGCCGAACGTTAGATCGATTAACGTCCAGTCTTGGAGGTGGATGAAGTTCCCTGGAGATGTTAGCGACAGAATCATCCTGCTTCGAGGGCGGTACTCACAGAGAACATCACTAGACAACCTTTTCTGTTCAATCTGGCGCATGACCGAGCCAATACAGCTCATAGCCCCAATACTGAAGACAAAGTATAGTCGAAGTTTAGTTCCCCAACCCATTCGCACTTTCCATAGGACGATCAGTGGGACTGAAAGTAAAGCAAAGTCCATGATGACGTGTATGACACTCAAAGTACTGCCGACGATATTATCGCTTGTGCATTTGAACTGTCTACTCTCCTTCGCAATTCTAATCGGATCCCAGCCTGCCCAAGGTGGGTTGCACTGGAAGATGGTCCAGAAGAGCGAAAGTAATATATAGGTGACGAGCAGGAAAAGGAAGATGTTATTGAACATCAACCAGGCTTTGGAAGTGAGCGATGTCAATCGTCGACTGCGAAAAAGACGTCAGTAGGGGTTCTAAGAGGTGCTTCAAAGCTCTATCTTTGTTGTCATATCAGATCAAATTCTGAGGCCCTCTTTGCAACCCATTCAGAGTTCTAGCTAGAGTTGGGTTACCAATACTGACTTGAAGAAGCATATCGATACTTTAATAATTCCCACGGCAACAAAAAAGATCGGTTTGGAGAGGTTGGAGAATCGTTTGAAGTACGCATACTCCTCACTATTGCATTTGTCAGTACAATAACCTACGGCCAGGTACTTTGCCCAAATCAAGCTTGGTTGAGAACGTTTCTACAACGACCCTTCGCCAAGGCAGCTGTCGAAACTTCGGGGACTACGTACTAGGTGACATCGTACATCTGCAGAAAGACACCAGTCAGTTATATCCATCAAAGCAGAAGTATAAAGATAACTGGCTTCACCCCGCAGCGAGTCGAAAGCCAGACAACTACCAACCCGACACATGGAGACAAAAGCTTACGTGCTTCCCCGCTCCTCCATATATCACAGCACACATCTGCAGCGTGGGCCAACAAATCGCCAGCATCACACCCGGTATGATGAAGAAATCATCCATTCCCACCATCAAACCTCTTCGGAAAATCCTAACACCCAGTCTCAACCCAGTGATGATAACCATAGTAGCCAGAGCAATACTCATCGAAGCCAGGATCCTCGGCCCTCTCGTCTCGAAAACATATCCCTCTATTGGTCGTGCTGGAGGTACAAACGCACCGAGCATGGGATCAGTCGTCTTGCCAAAGGCCATAAGCAGATACTTCGCGACATAATAATCTTTCGTTGTGTTTGGGGGAGAGCCAATATGTGCTGAGATTGTACCGGTTGGTAAGGACATGGCGATCGTCGACGTCGCTGATGCCAGTATCGACGACATGTTTGATGATCTTGTCAATGTTGATGGACGATTGTTGCTTCAAAGAAAGGGAATGTCTCAGGCGATCTGGAGAGCAGCGGTTGTAAAGCTTCCAAGCTGCGGGGGCGGAAGGCTGGGGCCACAGCCGTTATGAACTTGAATAGGAAGAGTGCAGTGGGGCACTTTTTGTTCTATCCTGGCGAGAACGAGGTGTAAGTTCTGTAATCCAGGTCAAAAGTAGGCAGTTCGAGTTCGATTTGGCGTACATGCCAACTCTCAAGTACCGGACACATCAGACTTCAGGCAGTTTTCTTGCAGAATGTGACCATGGTGAGGATTAAGGTTCCGGGGAGCATCCATTACAATGAACGTTGCAAGCCCCTGTTGCGAAAGCATTAAAGATTGGGAAATATCCATGCAGATTCGCCAACCACGAAAAACAGGAGTTTTGCAGTCCGAAGGTCGGGTTGAAATGCTTTGTTTTGCGTGATTCCAAGCATCTTCGCTTGACAGCCGGCCTTAGCCAAACAATCCCAGCAAGCTTCATCCTTCCGCATCGTCTATCCGAGTCAGGCTTCCCGAGCTTTGCTAAAAGCCTATTGGGCAGCAGCGCAACCATCTGGACCACAGCTGGGAAAACCTTGAGGAGCCTTTGGAGGTGCCACTGCAAGCCCTTCGGAAGGTTCAACTAGAGCAATTAGCCCGTTTAGAATATAGTTATATCGAACGATATCTCGAGACTTGAAAACCGTCCAATTCCAGGATTAATCTTGGGAAGTTGGGCTGGCATGTCACAAATTTGTTCTAGAAACAATTGTTCTTCGCGACGTGCTGTTCCATCCGCCTCATCAGTCGAGTTTAGTCTGACAGAGCTTCGTCATGCTATCCTGCACCTGAGATTGGATGAGGCAGTTTATTAGATGAGAATCAGTTCAGATATTCACAACGAATCTTTCTAACGGAAAATAATCTAGAAACGACAAGTCGTTCCAAAGTCGGTCTCCGGATCTGCCGCGTTGCCGTGCATCGATTGGAATTGATCAAGAAATACTCCTCATTAAACGCCATCAAGGATGCATGTTTCCAGCGCGGCGTGATATCTCGCACCCGCACCGTAGATTCCAATTTTCCCCCAGTGCAGAATCTCGGAGGAAAGCACTGTCGTCGAAAATTTGCCTTTGAAGTCAAAATCGCGGGTTTGAGTATCTGCTCCTTAACAATGCATTGGGGCGAGGCTGTTCTCCAGTTTAATAGATGCAGGAACCAGGGAATGTGGAGGCGAATATTTGGAGGTCGGGATCTGGAGCAAGGATGAACTTGTGAGCTCGATCGGATTGCCGGATCAACATGGATTTCAGGCTCTGAGAGATCGTACTTGAAGATGGTCCGGTTTCTGGTCTCAACAATTCTCATTCTTTGCGAATTGTATACATATTGTCAACTCTGAGGATGAGGACCATTGACGCGTAGCGTTGACGGTATGGCCCTTCATTCGCTACCAAGCCACCATGTACCAAGCGATCGTGGGAAAATAAGGTTCATCAAGCCACCCGGAAATGACCCCTCTTGGACCGTGGTGGAGCCCGAGCATCTGCAAGCCAAAAGACGGCGGCAGGGTTCGAGCGGCTGGCTGGGGGTATTTGAACTCCCCGCAATCTTTTGAGACAAATTTTCAAGATCCAAGTTCCTTCTCCCACGACATCCCTTGAACGTGAGGATCCAGAGGTGTTGCGATTGGTTGAACAGAGCTTCAAATGTAAGTTACTTGGATCCCTTGCAAGCAGAGGATGGCAGCTTCGATTTCCGTCCACTTTCCATCCAGTAGAAACGTGCCAAAGATGGGATGAAAGGAGATTGAGCTCTCCACTTGCACGTTCCAATAGTCCAGAAGCTGATATGAGTGGGGGTGTCAAGATTCGAGAAGCTGTCAGATAATCAAGACAAAACCTTCACCAACCGCTTTCACCAGGGAAAACCTTCTTTGTCGTCTCGCCACAAGTTGATTATCTTATCCTCTTAACCTCGACAGCGTGCCTTTTAGCCTGCCTAGCTGCAAGATGTTGTTCCTCTGGGCTGTTATACTTTCGTGTGTGGCGGGAACTGTTCACGCGAAGGACTGCTCAGGCATTAACGGTATCAAACCAGAATGCAACTCTAAAGAGTCTGCATACCAACGAGATGTTTTCTGGGTTGGTGGCAAGTACGTCAATGCAGCCATTGGGCTCTTGACGTACGATCAGATGTACGTCGAGAAGCTCACGCCACAAAAGGGTGTGAAGAAGCCATACCCAGTGGTGTTCTTCCATGGAGGCGGCGTCTCTGGAGGGGTAAGTGATGTCAAGACATCACATGGATCATCGCTAATGCGAAGATAGACGTGGCTCAACACACCGGACAATCGAAAAGGCATGGCCTCTAGGTTTCTCGACAGAGGATATCTCGTCTACATCGTTGACCAAACATCCGTTGGTCGCGGGACACAAAACGACTTGACCGGATATCCTCTACGCATCGGCAGTACTTCCAACATCACCGAAGTTGGCTTCACAAACCCAGAAGCGAAGAACGCATACCCGCAAAGCCAACTGCATACCGAATGGCCCGGAACTGGAGTTCGTGGCGATCCAAGCTTCGATGCCTTTGAGTCCTCCTTCATCCCGTTGACATCCAACAACACCCGCCAAGAACTGTCAATGCGAGCCTCCGGCTGCGAACTCCTCTCGCTCATTGGCCCATCATTCCTCGTCGCTCACTCTATTGGCTCAATTCATCCTATCTTGCTTGCAGACGAGTGTCCAACCCTCGTTGCAGGAAGTGTGAACCTCGAGCCAGGAAACATTCCATTCCAATCATACGTCGGCAACGCTACATCCTCAGTCGGTCGAACCGCTGCCCGTCCCTTCGGCCTCACAGTCACCAACCTGAACTTTTCCCCTCCGATCTCCAACTACACGGATCTGGTGACAGTGACTGTTGGAGAAGATACACCTTCCAAGAGATCCTGCATCTTGCAAGCAACCGGCGGAAACAACACCATCCACACTCTTCCTAACGTCGCCAAGGTTCCCTACGTAGCTTTCACTGGAGAGGCCAGTCCTCACGCGACTTATGATCACTGTGTGATCGACTTCCTCAATCAAGTCGGCGTGAAGACTGATTGGATCAAGATGGTTGACGAGGGCGTGACTGGAAACGGCCATTTTGGATATCTGGAGTCGAATAGCTACGACTACTTCAAGGTAGTGGAGAAATGGATCGCGAGGCAGGCGAAGACTCTGGGACGATATGATCGAAGATAGGGGATGATTGTGATATAATTGAAGGATGCTATTGTACATATTACCTTTTAATTGTTGAACATAGTGCAGACGTTCATAACGAAATGATATCTCCAAACAAAAAGCTTCAAAGCCCTGATGAAGTCGAGATTATGGGTTGAAATGGACGCAAGAAGCGGCGAAGGGTGTTTTGACGCGAGTGCGCTACTTTGACGCCCTTGTTCCCACGACTTCCTGGCCTTATCCGTGACCCGCACAGCACCTCAACAGCATAAATTCGATTGCTAACATTCAGCAGAGAGAAGGGATCTGGTCCCTCGTTCAATCATCCATCGACGTTTGGATTCATGTACTACGACAAACACTGCAGTTGCTTTCGCCTACTGGAATAATACGGTCCTCAAATGAGCGACATACAAAGCCATGCGTACTACGATCTCTCCGTATACCCGAGTCGAATATCCTCGACATTAGAAACGGAATTGACCACAGATAATTGGCATATATTCTTGATACTTTACGGGTCTTACGTGAACACGTGTTGCTGTGTAGAGCTGTGAGGGCGTTTGGTTGTATCTTGGGCAATCCGCCATGAAAGAAGACATAAGAGATATAGAACTTGGCGTCATATATCTTTTGATGTTGTCATTCGATCGAGAATGCTTCCGTGACCTTTGAAATTATGGAGGAATGATGCACGGTTTTCGTGCCATCACACTGGATATATCAAGGTCCAAAACTGCCCAAACTTGTCGGCGTCATTCACAAAGAGTCGTTGCCTGTTACCGCATTTCATCGACTTGGGGTGGGAAACCTTTTCTGCTATCAAGAGACAGGAGCGAAAGCAAGCTCAGGTAAGTAGCCCTCAGGTTCTCGGATGATTTCAGATCTATTGACAGGAGATTTCGCGCTCAGATATTCAATAGGTTCCATTCATTGGATCGAAGATCTCAACAAGAAAAGTTGATCTCTTCTCAGACCAGGTTTTCTAGCTACTTCATTTCCCCAGCAATCTTCGTGATGACTTCGTTGACCTCCTGGTCAGTCAAAGTCTTTACCCCAAGAAGCTCATTGTCATCCACTTTCGGAACCCCAGTAAATCCCGGCGTAGATATTGAATAACGGATCATGTCCCCAATCACTTTAAACGTCACATTTCCAGCCTTCATCTCACCCATCGCTTCTCCCAATACCTTCTCCATATCCAAGTTCTCCTCGGTCCATTCTCGAGCTCCATCGCCGCGATCACGATCACTCCTCAGAGCCTCTTTCGCCAGATCTGCCACCTCTTTCTGGCTCTTTAGCATGCTATAGATGTAGCAAACCCTGTTTCTCACCCGTTCTCGTCCCGTGTCATCAAGAGAAAGCAGATTTGCAACCGCCGTCCCCACCGCATCCAACATCGTCCATGGTATGACAAGCTTCCCGCCATTCAAATACTCGATCTTCCTATCCTTGAGGTCGATGCCCAAGAAGCTCATACGCAAACCCCAATCCAGAAATGCATTGTTACACACAGCCGACCAGGTGATCTTGTTCTCCCTGCCCAATTGGCATAGATGCTTGTAAGTGGCGCTCTTTGGCTGGAAAGGAGGCAGCGCTCGCGCTTTGCTGTTCTCAGGGTCGCCGCTGAACTCGGATGGGATGACGTGCTTGACACCCGCTGCTACGGCGGCGTCGACGAGACGGATAGATAGACCAGGATCAGCACCGTCGAAGGTCGCATCGATGAGTGCATCTTGGCCGGCGAGGGCTGAGGTTAGCGATTCAGCGGAGGTGAAATCGACCGTCTTGACGATTACGTTTGCCGTACATGACTCGGGAATGTCGATTGGGGGCTTGCGGACGAGGACGGTGATGTTGAAGCGCTGTGCTTTGATCAACGCGTAAACTATGTGACGTCCGAGACTGCCTGATTGCTGGGGAAATGATGGTTTCGGTAGAAGATCTCATAGAAGCGGGTATATAGTGGGTTTTCTGTCATGCCATAGAGTAGTAGATAAGTGAGGAGGATATCAGCTTACCCCAGACAGAGCAACGTTCTTCATTTCTTGTGTCATCGGGTTTGGACGGTAAATTGGCAAAAACCTGATGAGGTATGTTTCTATATCTACAGCTTGAGAAGTGCTTTATTGTGTGACTTGTTTCGAAGTGCCAAAAAATAGTGAGAACATGTAAAAGATTCGAGTTTGCTGATGCATCAATCGTACCCGGCGGACTTATATAAGAGTGTATGTAACCTTCAACTAGAGGCATCGAGACAGAAAACGAACCTAATTCTTGAAATGAAGGGCACATGCCACCCCATTACTAAGTATTATAATGCAAGCTTAGGAATCAAAAAATGCGCAGCGCAACTTCAAGTGCTTTACTCACTCGCACGAGTCGGTTTCAACCTAGCTCCATTGTGTCGCGAGGGATCCGGAGGGAGCCGAATACTAAGCTAGTGCACCCCAGTATGCAAGAGTAAGAGGATCATGTCACTTGACCCTCTCTATCTGGGGTCGCTCAAATACAGTACTCTAAAGTCGTGCCCTGAAAGTGAAATTACTTTCAGTTGAAAGGGACATCAATTCTTGCCCAGCCACATATATCACTGAATGTATTCACCGAAGTATAATACTTGATAACGGATGAGATTGAAAGGCAGAGCGAGAATTCGCATATTGCACAGAAAGAAGTCTTATAGATTACGAGTCCGGCGGAGTGGCCGTTTTCGCATCACTCTGGCAATGATCCAACAACTAGGAGGGCTGTATGAATCTAGATGACACAGTCAATTCCTTGACCGTAGTGCTATGAAAGCGGTCTTGTGTATTTGGGACCCATAGTCTGCTCGGGATTTGGAGTTCAGATGCCACTGCATGCTTCGCTGAGACATCGTCGTCCGAAGAAAGTTAAGGTTTCCGCCAAGAACCAAAACATGCTCAAGCCTATTGGACTAAGCGAGCCACGCCCATGAAAGCTCATGGGTGGGAGTGTACATGTGTTTGATTTCAAGCCCCGAGACGAAAGTGAGCTTTGTGATTGCTCATCTTCACGGTGTGTTAGTAATTGCCGGGTGATTACCGCTGTACCGGGACTTTTGGAAAGCATTGGGAGGTACAATGTAGGTTTCAGTGCATCAAAAGAGCTCAAGGCTCTTGTCCCTTTGCTTGCATCAACCGAGTCGCTATGCATATCAGGGGGTCAAAAATCCTCTCCTGGCCATCGATGTCTTGGGCTGTCAGTTCATTGAGCGGGGCGGAATGATGTACTTTGATGGAACCATAGCTCACTCTCTCTCAAATAGCTAGTCCCCCCGTTGCGTATCTCGTCCAGCGCAATACTGATCACTCACTTCTGTTACAATAATTACTCTGTCTTTGGCACCACGTCTCTTTGATTTGACACCGCTTTCACTCGCTTTTTTCACAAGTGCTGGTCACTCTACTTTCACCGTCTTATGGCTTCGTTTCAGCATTGTGATTTTACTCACTTGACTCGCATGAATATACTATCCCTCTGGCTTGAGAGCCCCAAACGAAATTTCATCTAGTCTGATCGGAGTGCTGATTAGCAAGCCTGTTTTCTGAACAACATTTCTCAACACCATACTTTGACACGTTGAAGATGACTCTGTCGGCAAGATGGACGCGACACTTTTCTTTGAGGAAGACTCTGTTCTACATCCTCTTCTGGGGATTTCACTGGGGCTTATTTGCCTTCGGAATGTGAGTTCCAAAACTTGTAATGATCGAGGACTTGACTGACCTCCCAATGGGTACAAGCAGATCACTGACACACGGCTTGCTGGTGTTAACGTCTTGACCTACTCCATCTGGATTTCTCGTGGGGCAGGCTTAGTGTTGAGTGTCGATGGGTTGATGATACTACTGCCGATGTGTAGAACGCTCCTGCGCTGGCTGCGACCGAAAGTCCGTATTATTCCTATGGACGAGTCGACTTGGTTTCACCGGCAGGTCGCATATGCCATGCTGGTTTTCACAATTACGCACACATGTGGACACTACGTTAAGTAAGCTTTGATCATTCTACGTGTTCTTGCATGGTAACAAACTAATGTTTGTTAGCTTTTTTAATATAGAAAAAGATCAGGTTAGGCCAGAGACGGCGGTCCAAATACATTACACTCAGCCGGGGTCTGTGACAGGCCATATCATGCTTCTCTGCATGCTTCTGATGTATACGACCGCACACCACAAGATACGCCAGCAATCGTTCGAGACTTTCTGGTATACGCACCACCTTTTCGTGCCGTTTCTTCTAGGTCTGTATACACATGCGACAGGTTGCTTTGTCCGCGATACGGTAGCAGAAACCAAGTCTCTTGTAGAACCATTGATTCCAAGCCAGGATTTGACATTGAATCCCTCTGATCCCAGTTACAGCTTGTTCCTCATTTCTTGGTATTTTAAAATTTCAGACGTCGGTGAAAGAACACAACATTGGAATGAACTCGTATATTCGTAAAAGGTAAAAAGGCAAGGAAGTATAATAGGCTAGAGAGTATACTCAATAAGACAACAAGAGTGTTTCACCAGCATCGTCAATTGGAAATTCTTGTAGAACAGAAGAGATGCTACTAAGAATCCACACCCCAAGCTTTACCCCTTCTCTCAAACTCCGCAACTTCCGCTGCGAAATCAGCTGCTTCCTTGCCTGCAAATTGCTCATAGACCCAGAGGCTCAAATCAATGCCCGAGCTCACACCTCCAGCATTCACAATCCTGACTCCCGCATCCGTCGTGCCCGAATCCACCCACCTTCTCCTCACAATCGTGATCTTCGAGTCCCCACCAGCAGCTTCATCAGCAACCACCTTCAGCTCATCAAAGTTAAGATGATGTGTTGTCGCAGTGCGGTTGGCGAGCACGCCAGATGACGCAACGAGAATGGCGCCTGTGCAGACAGATTGAAGAAATCTTTTGCCACCTTCTATCCGAGGAGGTAGAGATGCGAACTTCGCGATCAGCGCAGAAAGCTGTTTTCCTTCATCTGAAGCAATTAGGGACTTTATCACATCTCCGTGTGATCCTGGGACGACCAAAATATCGTAGTCTTCGATCTTGGCTGCGACTTCTTCGAACGAAGCATTGGGAACGTAGATCAGCGCACCTGTTTGAGGTTTGACGGGGTTGTGATGCGCGAAAGATGTTATCTCGAATAATACCTGGCCGGTTGAGACGGATGGACAGCTGTATATCTCGGTCGGGCCGCTGAAATCTAGGAGATCACCTCCAGGGAAGAGGTAAACGGCGACTTTGTATGGAAACATTGTAGGTATATCAAAAATCAGGGGAATTCTTTAATGATAAAGAGTTTGCGGCGAATAATTGCTTAACGAAGGAGAGGGGCTTACTTATGCAAAACCAGTCCATCGGAAACGGACATCAAATAAGAGCGTAGAGGGGCTGCGGATGTACAGATGTTGAGTATATCCGGGGAACAAGTATATTTTCAAATGCCGGTCATTTGATGAGACGCCCCAGGGTTTAGTGCCTGTCCGGGGTCGATGAAACATGCGCCTGGCCACTGCGAGTGACACTAGACTTCTCAATCTTTCTTTTGGGAGCTATCAAGAGGGGACAATCGATGCCTGTCCACTGCATAACTTTGGATATCTGTTTCAACGGAGGAGTTCAATGATAACGGTACATTCATCACCCAAGACATCTGGAAATCTGTTACACGCCAGACGCTAATGGTCGGCTCTGTATCTCAAAGTGCAGGAAAGTGTTTGTAACAATAAGGCCAAGGAGAATGGGTCTTAGAGAACTGAAAAGATCCAGAAACCCGAGGACTCCTTATGACATCATCTCATGAGGCAAGGTCTGCCATCATTGCATTGGTTATTCTTGGCATTTTCAACTTCAAATAATATCCTCACTCTTGACAACCGTAGCAAAGACATCTGCCAGTTCCGCCAAAACCACCCTGGTAACTTCATTCCCCTTCACATCCGGGATATCTCTATCTCCAATGCCATCCGCAACTACCAGCACATCATAACCCCTCTGGCTCGCTTGTCTGGCTGTCGTACTAACACAAACATGCGCCATATATCCTGTGAGTACCAGCTTCTTGGATCCCCAGCCCTTCAAGACCTCTTCAAGCTTTGTATCGGCGAAAGAGCCCGGATGCTGCTTCCAAATCACTTCCTCTCCATCTCTAGCCTTGAGAGCTGGAAACTCCTCGGCCAGCGTTGTGCCAGGTGTGAAGATGGGTGCACCTTCTGGAGTCTGGTGTAAGATGTGGATTATTTTGCCGTTTGCTGCGCGGTACTTCTCAAGCAGAGACGCAATGACTTTGCCGCTTTCTTCGGCATTGGTGACTGCCAGGGCACCAGAGGCGTACTCGTTTTGTGCGTCGATGATGATCAAGACGGAGTCTATGGGCGAAGCAGTCGAAGCTGGGACGCCTAGAAGCTGGCGAAATGAAGAAACCATGGTGGGAGTGGCCGCTGATGGGGAAACTGCAAAGGGGTAGTTATCGGTGCAAGCGTGAGAAAGGGCGATTCGAGAGGAGTGGGCGAGAAGAGAGAACGTGCGATTGGGGATCAGGAATATAAAGCACGCATAAAGAACTTGAAGTACGAAAAAGGAGCAGGGACTTGGGGACTTGCCGAGACTTATACATCCTCAGAATCTTGTCGATGACCAATTCTTAGCAATTATTAAGTGCTGGCAGCCCCGTTCTTCTAAACACCACGAGGAACCATGGCAAGAATCTTTCCCCCGCACTGCCTATCACCTAGCTGGACCTCATAAGTACCTTTCCCCAATCCAACACGTACGAATACCTTTCTAGACCAAGGTGGCTCTCCAGTAGCCACTTATTGGACTTCGGCATTGTTGCACCTTAACCACTTTAGGAAGCCATTTCCGCCAAGACTCGCTTACCGATCATCACGCATCTCCGCATCTGTACCAAGACCTTCGCTGATCACCTCCCTCAGGTTGTTCCTCCCATCTATCATCCTCTTCCTCCCTCTGTTACCACGCTTGGCGGAGTTATGTTCCTAATCCAGTTCATGACTTCTGGCATCGTATGCAGCCATCTCCACGATATTAATCATCATATTCAGATCCCTCATCGATACCTCGGCAAGTCGTGCCTGTATTGCGCAATCGTACGTGCGCGAGTAAAGTTACAATGAAAGGCAAACAGAACAACGTTTGCCATACATGTAGAACGCACAAGATTGGGGTATGTAGCTTACTAAGACAACGAAGAAAATGAATTACCGTCTCCCAGCAATCTAACACTTACGCAGTGTGACGGCGCACTCCCATCTTGCACTCAGTGTCGTCTAACCGGACGACGGTGTGGAGGCTACAAGCAGCGTACTGTTTTCATATCTTACTCAGCACCAGAGCCCCGATCATCATCCAAGTCGCTTACAAAGCCTCCCAATGTTGACACCGCCTCTCACAACATCGAACACAGTAAAGATCTGGGTATTGTCCGGCTCCGAGCCCAGCCATACCACATCGATAACCCCCACCCAATCACCCCCATATCACCCGTCGAGTTAACAGCTATAATCGTCTCTCGCTTCCTACCCAAACACAAGAATGCCCCAAATCCTTCTAGCTTCGACACAAGCACAAGCCAAGTATGCGGCGCTTGGGTCGAGATGCTCCCAAGCATGATATCTCGCGCCACACCCAGTCAACTAATCACCTTCGCCACGCGAGCATTCGGCCTAGTTGTGCTCGACCGCGGCCCCGAAGGCAGATCCAAAGATTTCCACAGCGTGAAAGCGTATGTTGCGACCTTGGAAAAGCTTCGCTCCGTCATGCGATCGCCGGGGAATTTCTTCCGTGTCGAGACTGCGGCTGCTATCGTGTGCTTGGCTATGGTTGAGGTATGTACACCAAAACCAACATTGTATCTTGTAATTGTGGGTGGTGTAGATCTCTGATGATTTGGTTCTGTCTGCTACAGTTGATGCTGCCCGAGTCAGAGAGCAATACACTCGCTCATTTTGGCGGCTTGGGTGCCCTGATCAACATGTATTCACCCGAAGTCTTCGAGTCCGGGGACTTCCACGTTATCTTCGTAGGCTGTCGGCCTGTCCTCGTAAGAATCTCCGTTTGCGTTTGCAAAAACCCCAATCCCATAAGTGTTCCACGTGATTTATCTAAAATGATCATTAGTTACTACAAGCCTTGAACTCGCGCAAATCCACATTCCTCGGCCTCGAAGAGTGGCTCAGAGTCCCATTCCGCAAACAATCTCCCTCCGAGATGCAGACACTATTAGGAGACATAGCCATCCTGCCCTCCATCTTAGAGGATATAGACCATTTACAATCACAAGGCCCCAATCCATCACCAAGTCCAAGTCCAAGTCCCTCTAATCTTAAAAGCAGGCTATCCGAAGTCCTTGCCCGCCTATCGAAATGGGATGGCCACTTTGAGATAAGACAGAAGAGATCTGCACGTATTCATATTCACAATGACCATTCCCGGACCTCCACATCCACTTTCACTCCAGTACCGGATTTCTGGTTCCCAAACCTCCTCGCAGCCAACATCTCGATCCACGTCTGGGCATTCCAAATAATCTGCCTCACCGAACTCTCGAAACTAAACAAGCTCTTCCCAAGCGGCGAAGCCTGCGATGACTATAATTGCAATCTCAACAATCCCATGACGATAGAAAATGCATCATTAGAAAAACAGCATAAACACAAGCACAAGCCTAAAATTCCACCCTCGACTCCAGCTCTAGCTCTAGCAACCAAAATTTGCCAATCCATGGAATACATGCTACAGGACGAGATGCTGCTCTACGGGCCAGCTGCCGCTATGTGGCCGCTGGCGACGGCGTATACTGTGTCAATACAAGATGGAGACGGGAACAAAGAGGAGATAGAGCGGTGTTGGGGGTTTATGGGGAGGATTCGGGAGAGAGGGTTTTTGAGTGTGGGGGTTGGTGGGTTGGAGGGGAGGTGAGGTGAGGTGATGATTCTGAGGGAGGCGTGTTAAATACTTAGTACTAGGAATATCTTCGTTCTTCGTATATTCATTCATAACTGTCTGAACAGGATGTTCGTGTTAGACATCCGTCTCCCAGAAGATGGCACGTTATCCTCACTTCAAGTTATACAAATCAAAAGAGCCTAGCTCCTATTCATAGATCCCGATGACTGTGCAATGCCCCATTTTCATCCTGAGTTGTATTGATCGCCAACGTGGAAGGAAGATGACAGGGAAGGGCATGAGTGGTGCGAAGATCATGTGAAGCGACTGATAGAGAATCGAGGGATGAGTGTGGTATGTGAAGATTAGGACTTGTGAGAAGAGTTGGAAAGTTGGCGACTGGCGAATGACGACAACGGGCATGTTGTGATTGAGACCATGTTTGTAGGATGCGATGCGTCGAAAAACCGGATGAGATGCATAGAGATGGGCAGGAAACTTTGAGGTGGATCGATAGGCCGGGGACTGGAATGTGTTGAAGAACATTGAGGACATGAGAGAGGAACTGAAAGGAGCAGGTGGGTAGGTTGGTGGATGAGTGAGTGGGATAGCGGATCATTGAGCAAGATGTGTCGACATGTGTATTTATGTGAAGCAATTTGAAGATATGAAGAGTCTTTCTTTCTCATTATTACAACACAGAAAGCGTGTTTTATTATAGCCAGCTCGAAGCTTTTACACCACAGCTATTCAATCATCTCGTCTCATCTCATCTCAGCATGGTATCATCCCCGCTCCATTCTCCTCTCAAGCAAATCAAAGCAAAAAAACGCTCAAATCACAACCCCCCCAATCTTCTAAACAGAAACCTTCGTATAAGCCGCCGAATCCACAATCAACATACCCGCAATCGACGCACTCGACAACGTCGCAATAACACCAGAAATAAGTGCAGACAACGCGACTTTGGCGACACGACCTGCTTGACCGGGTGCGAGGGAAGAGAGCACACCGATCTGGATACCGACGGAAGAGATGTTACCGAAACCGCAGACGGCGTAGGTGGCGATGAGCCGGGAACGTTCCGAGAGCTTGAGGAATTCGTTGGTTGGGTCTTGGTCGGAGAGTGCTGCGAACTATTTACATTCATTAGTATCCGATTTTTACAAGAGAGAATAAAGCGGAAGAGGATAACTTACAGCAACGAACTCATTGGCCACAACCTTCAACCCAATCAACTTCGAGACACGGAAGATATCCCCGTTTCTTGGAACACCGAGCAAGAACGCAATGGGGTAGAAGATGTATCCGAGGATCAACTCGACGCTCAAGGGTGGGCCATTGATGTTCAGGTATTTACCCCACCATCCGAGCAGTCCATTGACGAGGCCGAGGAGGGAGAGAATGCAGAGGAGAGCAGCGACGATCATACCACCGACTCTGAGACCAAGCCACGAACCGTTGGCGAAAGCGTGGAGACCGTTCGATGGCTTCTCCTCGTCGTCCTTGGGAATTGCGACTTTGCCGGCTGTGAGAGTCTCTTCGGTTTCGGGGTAGCGGAGCTTGGAGATGGCGAGGGAGGCTGGGATGGACATGACGCAGGAGGAGATGAGTGCGAGTGGTGAGATACCCATTCCGATGTAGGCGCCCAGCACGGAACCGGCAATGGTCGCGAATCCGGAGGTCATGATCTGGTGCAACTCGGCGGATGTCAAGTGAGGGATGTAAGGACGGATCAACATAGCGGATTCACCCTGACCGACGAATGGAGAGGCGGCAGCGACGACGGCTTCGGCTCCAGACACTTTCATGCTGTAGAAGAAGACGGTGGCGAACTTTCCGATCGCCCATTGAAGCCATCCCCAGTAGTAGAGCAGCTGGACGAAAGCGACGAAGAAGATGATGGGTGGAATGACGCCGAGGAGGAAGTAGTGGAACTCGAGGAGGTCAGCGCTGAGCAGGAAGGCCGTTCCCTCTGCGGCGAAACCGAGGAGCGAAGTGGCCAAGAAAGCGATGAAGTTGAAGATGTCGTAACCGGCTTGGGTACGGAGCACGAACAACGCGAGGATGTACTGTGCGAGCATACCGACGATGACGGTCTGCCATTGGATGGCCTTGCGGTTGTTGGAGGTTGCGTAGAAGCCGAAGATGAAGACGGCCAAACCGAACAAACTGACGGCTCTGTTGGCACGTGTGTTGTCGGCGGTCTCCTCACTGACGAAGGTACCGACAAGGAAGACGGCCACGGTCCCAGCACCTCCCAAAGGGAGTCTCAACTTCTCAGGGATCATCTTGACGGGGCCATAGATAGCCTTCATCCATACCCAAGCGATTGGCTTGGTGACATACTTGGTCGAGACGTACAGTGTGACCAGGCGAATGGTGATGGCCAACCAAAGGAGGAATGGGATCAACCACGACTCGGTAGGACCGCCAATATCGTGGCGATGGAGGTTCAATCCGGCAATCCACCATCTGTGTTACCTGTCAGTATATCGATCGTGACACACACACGAGGAAAAGGAAATTGAGGTGTATCTGCTCATACATACCCTGTCATCAAAAGCCAAAATAGAGGGAAGATGAATGGCTTGAACATAATCCAGATTTTTCGGACCATTGAAGGTTTCTCTCGCTCGCCTTCACCCTCTGAGAAGCTTGCTGGTGTGCCATCGAGCTCCTTCTCGCGGTAATCCTTCATTCCCTTCTCACTGTCGACCTCGAGCACAGCTGGCTCGCTGGTAGGTGTGCGAGATGCAGAGCTGATCTTCTCGTGGTTGAACTCGTCGACCTTGTGAGGTTCATGGTATGGCTCCTTCATCTCGTGGGTTCCGAAGGCATTCGTTTCCTTGGGCTGGAAATGGGCATTATTGTCGCGCTCAACGACATCATTGACGTTGCTCGCCATTGTGCCGGTACTGTATGAAAATACTTGGGGAAAAGTGGCGCGACGGACGGTGGGGTCTGTCGTGGTAAGGTGAGTGGTGGTGAGGTGTTACAAGATCGGGAAGATCGATGTTGAAGACCTTCACGAGCTGACCCTAATTGAGGGGAGTCTTGACTCTTGACTCTCGACTCGACAATTGACTCTTGACGCTGGAGCTGAGCTGAAGGTGAGAAGTCGGAATTGACGTGGGCCAGTGAGTTTATATGTATCACAGCCCAGAACAATAAATCTTTCCTCGGCCCCTCCATCCTATCCTGTGCTTCCCATGCCATCCTATCCCCTCCATGGATCCCTCGTGTGCGTCCCCTGCTTTCGCTTCCCAAGTAAATCCGGCCGCAGCCAACCATAATCCGAGGATCTCTTCGTCGGGGGTTCTAGCTCGCTGTCTAATTGAAGCCGTCTCCGCTCATCTTGACATGTTTGCTGTATCCAGCCTTGGCTGGACCTGTCGTTGGATACTCGGGCCATGTCGCTCACCTGCACTTATCGATGATCCGCCCCCCTTCTACCTGATCTCCTCGAATTAGCATCGATATTCAAATCTCTGTCTCACGCTCTCGCCCCTCATCCCCATGCCCTTCCTTGTCTTTTACAGGGCTGTTTGACTAGTTGCCCTCACTTTCCATGGCCACAGCTAACCCTAGAACCCTAGGGCGCGATAAGGTGTTCGGCTTGCAGCCTTGGCAAACGTCCATCCGCGCTCGAGGCTGCACTGCTGCACCACCGCTGCCGGGCCTATGGACGAAAGAGGAAGGTCAACTTTTCTGGGCCGGCCAGCTACTCCACGTTGGGAAGATCCTCACACATCCCCAGCCTCGAGCAGCTTCTCAAAGGCTGATATAAAGCCGTGCTGGTGGCCAATTC
Organism: Cadophora malorum; assembly: GCA_017365405.1. Lineage (NCBI taxonomy): Eukaryota > Fungi > Ascomycota > Leotiomycetes > Helotiales > Ploettnerulaceae > Cadophora > Cadophora malorum. The sequence continues at coordinate 66,768 of JAFJYH010000074.1, forward strand.
CGAGATGTAGATTCGGTGCTCACCGTGTTGCTCTGTTGGAACGTGGTGCGGCTGAGGCGAATGTTATTTCATTGATTGTTTGTTATCGAAGATGCATTTGGTTTGGAAACAGATTGAGGGCAGTCGGATTAACCTCAGAGGCCGTAATTTCGACGTCGTGATTAGGAAGGTGGAGAAAAGAAAGAATTTGAGTGGACTTCAGTACTAAGGAATGGAACTGAGTGGCTCGAGTGGAGGAATGTCCGCCACTGGTTGCAGTGACGGGTCTTCAAAGTCCAGCAATTGTGAGGATCTCACTGGTCTGGCTGAGTCTGACGAGTGGGCTTCTCTGGCTGCCGTAGCCCAACGCCCCTCCCATAGCTCCAGATCAGTCCCATACATTTGCCGCCGTCGTGACCTCGGTCGATCAAGGTTTGTACGTTATACAAATCTCATCATCCTGTCAAGGCGACCCCGAAAACCCCAGGTTTCTGCATAGCTACAGTGCGTTACCCAGGAACTCATGGAGATCAGTGTGGTGTAGTGCAGTGCAGCATCGCATCCATCCATCTCTCCATCTCTACTCCATACATGCCGATGCACTGGAACCGGAACTCTCAACCCAGGGTCTCCTCATGGCCACCTCCGCCATGGCATCTGCGTGAAAGCAGCCGCCCTCCCGCGCGATTCTTTACAACCTTCTACATCTGGAAATGTTCCTTGTGCCACATGGCTTGTCGGAGAGGAGGCAGGCGCAGACAAACAGGGCAGGGCAGGGCAGGGCACGGAGCGGTTAGACAAGACGGGATGATTGAGTTTCACATGGGACTCTGCCCTCGCTTTCCCACATCTTCACCAAGTCGGTGGAATCTTTGCTCTGGCATCCAGCCACCAAAGCAACAAAATCCAAATCCACAACCACATCCACATCCACAACCCTTATCTGTGCCCAGCCTTCAAAATCCACGAACAAATCCCCAATCATCCCGATATCTCGTCTCATCCGCCGTTCCAGGATAATGAGCCGTGCCGCCAAGCTGTAAGCTCCTTGGCGAGGAGATTCTGCAGGCCAAGCCAGACCAAGCTGAGCAGGTGCTTGCAGGACAGTCTGACGGTCCAGTGAGATTTCCCTTCCAGAACATCCAACTTGACAGCCTGCGCTGACATCAACCATAGTGAGATCCTGTGGTGTGAGATTGCCACCGGCGTGACCGGTTGGTAACGAGAGCGATCTCAACGGCATGTCCCACCAATCATGGCCTCATACAAACCTCTCCTTCTCTGTCAAAGTCTCCAAATTCCAATTGATAAATATCCTCAGCTCATAATTCGCTGCTTCGGCATGAACGAGTAATCCATCCCTCACGATACTCGATACCCGGATCCATTCGTTATCTATTGCCTCTCGCCTGGACCTCCAACGAGTGTACCTATGCAGGGATGACAGGTTTGTATATTACGAGCCACTGTGAGATGAGATTCCCTATCGTGAATTGAAGGCTTGGCGATTCAGATTGCGATTCCGATTGCGATTTCGCCTCCAAGTTTTTGAAAAGTCATTGATTTGAGTTTTGACTTTCGGCTTGACGGATGGGGAGACTTCGTAAGTTTGCGATGACCTGTTCGGCTCGGCTTTCTCTTGTCGCTTCAAGACAAGGCTTTGTCCGGACACCTTTTCACTCGTCTCTTCTTGACGATTTTCTTGTCTTGCACTCGAATTCAGAGTGTGCGATGTTGATCCGTCGCCCCCGAACTCGCTGCTGTACAGCATCTTTTGCTCGTGGCGCATCAAAAACTTGTATCGTATTCGCTGCAAGTACCCGTCCATCCATACATGTCATGTTTGGCAAGCAGACAGGCTACACATCTCCGTAGGTCCTCAAGCTGTTGTACATGCGTGACACCTGCAGCTTTCCGCCGACAAAGATCCAGCAAGGCTCCAACCAACCACCAACGGAAGTCGACAGTCGGCTCGCATATCGCCTGTCAATGCCATGAGATGTCTCACGTTTCTCTGTCTCCTGTCATCCCCATCGCTCTCAACACGCTGCGCAACATCTCTCAATATCTTTCCGTCCTCCTGCTATCGTGGCCTCATACGTATCCCTCGCAATGTCGCGTGGTCGGTTTCTTCGATCTTCGGTCCGGTCCAGATCTCGCCGCTGCTGACTTTTCTCTTATTCCCTTTTCGGAAACTATAGAGAGTTGACGTGAGACGTGCCGTCAAGTCGAGTCGATTTCAGTCTCCTGACAGTAACCGTAAGCATCGGCTCAAGTATCCAGTGAGATCTGGATATTCCAGATGGGCACGCTATGTGTCGGATGATTAACCAAACCTCATTTAACTTGTCTGATCGATGCGTCTTGATCGTGGACTTCAAGTCGAACACAGAACCTCGATCTTGTAACCTCTTGTTCATCCGATCCGAACGGCACCGTTCGTGGGTAGATTGCATATTCCCCTCCAAATTCTTTCCAACCCATCTTGAACCTAGTTCCCTTCCCCTGTTTCCATTTCTCCACCAGATAGCGTTTCGTCATTCGAGCCGTCCTTTGGCTACTCGTCTCTCCTTTCTGGAGGAACTCGCATCATTTGTTGACTCCATCCGCATCCAGTCCAGTTCCGCTTTCCAGGATCCAAGGCATCCTCATCCCTCAAAATTTCGCCGCATCGCAATCCCCGTTCCCCAAATTCCAATTCGTGCCCTCCCTTCGAAATCATCCCCCGGTTCATTCGTCGTGGTATGACCCAGCATCATGTCCAACCCCCCCCCCCTCTTCGAAACCCACAACAAACAAACAAAATCATTTCCCAACAACTCCCAAGTGCCAGCGAGCGACCTCCCTCTTATCTATATACCACCACCAACCAATTTGACGTAACCAAACATACAAACCCAACTGCCCAATTTCCAATCTCCACACTCCCTCATCCATCCATTGACTCACTCGCCGCAGCCCTATCCCCCCCAAATGGACTGATGTGGCGCACACCAAGCTTTTCCACCACCTAAAATCCCACCACTGCAGCATTGGCATTACCACTCTCTTCCCCTAAAGCCCCTAAGCGAACCCTCCAACACTCTAACTGGCTCAACACCCTACATCCATACCCACTCCCAGACATTGACAACATCAGCGCAGGCTTTCGTGATTTTTTGCATACAGATCCATATCCATACCAGGGGCTCCTTCTATTCTGAGCTCGCCGAAATTGATCGCACCAGCTTATTGGGTCGAGGTTATGCGAACTTCCTTCGTCGGAGAAGGCTGTGTCGTGTCGCGAAGCCTGAATGGTTGGTTGCTTTGTGCTGAAGTCTTCGAAGGTAGCGGAGGGCGTGAATTGACCTGCTTGGCTTGCTTCAGTGCTTGTGGATCAAAGACAGGAAGTAGGCAGCAGCCTCATCATGGATGGGACATCCCACCGTCTTTTTGTTGCAGCTGAGGCGTGCGAGGGGTTATATATACGTGTGCGGTGGAGTAAGTGGAGGGGGTTGACGGAAGCAAAACGTGCAGGGCGTCGATTGACTGACTAGCTTCACTCTCCTGTTAGGGGAATAATAGACAGCCTCGTCAGAAGGACGTCGTCTCTCACTGTCACTCCCACTCTTCACGAATGGCGCCTTGCAGACTTTTCCCGTTTCGTCAGACGCCGCCATCGAGATGCCACTCGAACATCGTGCCCAGAGACACTACCTGGAATTGATGTAGCTCAAAGAATAGTTGCCTCATTCCCCTCATCGTCCCCGAAGGTAGAGTATCTCCATACTGTTGAGGCCCAACACCACTCACGTGTACAGGATTAGCATAAACTATTCCATACATTCATTTAATAGATACAAGTCGCTCACAGCTAACTAGCCAGACGGGGATCGTAACGTCAAGCAAATGAAAGCAAGCAGTGAAGCCTCAAACAACCAGAGTGGAAGCGAGAATGCTAGCACACTCGCATCAGACGCCACTAGAAACCCCAAAGACTGAACCCCTTCTCATTGAGCATCAATCGTTATCGAGACCCTCGTTCCTATTATGACTCCACAACCTCCGTCACCTGGCCAGGAACAACGAAATGCTCGTACCGCAACAACTCCCCATTCAAAATCCGACCAAGATGGCTGTTAGCGAAACCCTGACCCTTTCAACGCATAGCAAAGAGCGCTTTCAAAAACGGAATAGGACTCTGCATGAAGCGACAGTGACGAGCCATCTTTGTGTCAAGCCACTTTCTGTGCTCGGTATTGATGAATCTAAACATGTCAGTTTATGCGGAGCTGAGACCCTAGTCAGAGGAATCAACTTACCCACCACACGCAACTCTGACCTGGTCATCAGGAGCCTTATAGCACAATCCCAGAAATTGACACAGAGCAAGGTTCTCCTCGATACAGCACAGGTAGAGCTGTCAAGCGACTAGAGTGATCTGGATACCGATAGGAGGAATAACCCAATCCACTGGCAAAGCTGGAATGGCGCAGAAAGCGAGGTCCTCTAGAGTATGATTGGCTAAACTTAGTCGTGGAGTATGACATGCAAGGTGACATGCTGCTTCTCCCGGATTATGGATAGCAGATCGTTAGCCTCCTTGGGACTGATGATCACGCAAGTGATACCATTATGAGCTCGTCGAATGGTCAGAAGCCAATGCACCGGGCGGAGATATTGGTCCATGTTCTGAGTTTGGGTAACTGTTTGCGCAAAATTGCATGTAACAAGCAGATCCTGAGGCCCTTCTCAACGTCAGTGACTACCTCAAACTCAGGACACGACACTCACAAGTTCCTGGTTCGAAACGCGCTCCAGCGCTAATGTTCAACAAGTCGGAAAAGGCAGGCGTAAATGCGGACGAAAATCTATCGAGATTACCAGTGGCAGCGAATTCGATCACGTTTTGGTGGACAAAGTGAGCTCTAGGAGTCAATGCCGGCGGTCGCTCGATCTGTTGCTCTCGTTCATTCTCGGGCTGTAATTCTCGCTCTTGCTCTTGCTCTTGCTCTTCGTGGAGGCTCGAGTCCTGTAATGAGAGGAGTCCAAACTCCTGGCACTTCTCCCGAATAGCGACTAGCTCTGCCTTGAATGGAGAAAAGAGCACTTGTTCGACGTTGTGGAATAGAACTGCTGGGATCTCCGAATATTGATTGTCACGAGGCGCGTAGCGCTGCTCCAAGCTCCGATTTTCAGTCTCAAGAATTGCAGAGGGAATAGCCGGGAGCCCGTAAGTAGTAGCGCAAGCTGCTCGCCGACGATAGTGACGAATCCCTTGTGTTGCCCAAAGAGGAAGTGATTTCTTGGTGCTCTGCCAGGTGTTGGCGATACACCATGCAAGAACATCCGGTACCTCGATGACCTCGCCAGCACTCTTGCCGTTGCAATGAAGGATTTTAAGCTGGATCTCAAGAGATCCGCAGAACACGACAGACTGTCCCTTTCCGAGTTTCCGCAATCTCATACATGCTGTCCATCTGGTTACCATATTCCGAATGAGCTCACTCAACCTCGGGACTTACCTTGGGCAAGTCGGTCTTGTGTGAGATCAGGACCCAGAGTCACAATAGCTCGATAGTTTGAAGGCATCTTCAGATCTGTTCCTCGAGTATGAGCTTCGTCCCTAGGAAAAACTATGATCAGCAAAATTTCGGGGAAATCCGTATCATTTGAGAGTCGAAACTGGTTTGATCGGGCAGGACACGTCTGGATACGTACAGGTAGACAACACATTGATCAAGGAGTTTTGAGTAGGGCGAAACTTGGAGCAGCTCCTGGAAACCACTTCGATTGACCACGCAGATATCGTTATGATCATCAACATGAATAGCAGCCTGTGCCTCGGAGGCTGGCAACATAGATAACCACTTCCGGGTAACCTCTATTCCAATAATCAGCATTTGTGTCTGCTACAAGACACGTCAAGTGTTCGAAAGACCATCAATCGAGAAAATTGCTTACCTTCATTAGTGAGTTCCAACACCTGAGCACCGACGTCGAGATTCACCCGTAAAGCCGGATCTAATAGGATTGCCATGTGAAGGAGCAAAGTCCCATCAACAACATCCACACCTTGGGTAAACATCGAATCCACTGTATTATCGGGTCTCCACAAGCAATCAAGTACTGCCGCATTTGTATGCAGCTGCTGGGGCAGATCGCATTGTTTGACAGGAACTGGTAAGATATACTTGCTGTCGTTCGAGCCACTGAATCCCGTGGTCTGGTGAATCTTGTCTCGGCCGATCTCCTACCCAGATGAAGACAATTGATGAAGACAAGTTATGGGTGAATTCCTTCATCTCCTTTGGAAAGACTAAATGAGACATGTGAAAACAATCAGGCCCTTTGAAAACTTCAAAAGTGGGATCAGCAGCTGAGAACATTGAGTAGCATTACTCAAGTTGACCGGCGAGGCTCTTGAACGCAGTAGCCATATTGGGGATACACTTTGTCCACTCCTGGTACTGCTCCTGAGGATGGTCCGATTGCAAAAGCTGGATCAGTCAGCGCTCTAGTCTGTATCAGAATTCAGAGCATCCGATATCAGAACTTACCTCACTGAACGAAACATAAATTTGTTTAACATCTAGACCTGCATAGTAGTAGGACAAACAGGTCAGTACAATGGCTGTATCTGGGTGCGAAACCTCAGCTCTTGCCGATGGGCTATCTTTTACTAAATACGGGACAGCTAATCGTGTGCGACCCAAGTGCAGACCATAGTTGACCCTCCATCTCTTTTGAGACAGAGCGAACATGAGGATACCGCCAGCAAATAGACCTCGCAGCAACAAAAGTCCTGATGCCATTGCATCGACATTGAGAGCTGAACTTTGGAGGGGCTCCATGTCTGCTAATGTGATGTATGGACATGTCAGAAACTTGAAGAGACAGTTTCGGGCTTGTTGTGGTAGATTCCAGACGGATAGACCGGTAACGCCATTCCCACAAACATGCCGAGCAACAGCGGCCAGTAATTCGTCTCCGGCTTCTTGCCGAAGAATTCTGATTCGTGGGAAGGCGTTACTCGAACTGGAAGATACGATCTCAATGCCGTTGGGGAATAATGCCGCGATGGAACTCGCAACATTTGCTAAGATGGCGAGGACTCGCTGGACAATCTGCCCTCGATCAGGAGAGAATTCAGTCGCACGTTGAGTGCCCAGAGTATAGATCTAGATTGCTTCAGTTGACGCCTTGACTTGAAACACGTGGTGAGGATGGAACAACTTACTAACTCAAATTTGACACTGAGGATCTCATCACTTTTGTCAAGAATATCGCGAGAGTGCTTGAGGAGCCATTCTGAAAGACAGTCAGTGTATTTGAACGTGCGAAGCTGACCATCCATACAGGAGGGCAAGATACGTACTTTGTGTCTCGATCATAGCTTCACCTATAGAAGCTCCCTCACCAGCTGTATTACCCTTCTCATTGCCCATTTCCACATCACCTGGGGCTGCCGATGCGTGATCGAGGCCCAGAAGTTCAAAAGATAACACATGTTCTGGCTGGACAAGAAGGACCCCTCCGGTCTTCTTGCACGTGCGGTAGAGATTCTTGATCTGGTCTGCAAGCTCAGCGGCCAATTTCAGTGACCGAGAGATTGGAATATAGTAGATCTGTCTGTTAAACAAGCCTCCAATCTTAGTCTGAAGGAGGTGGAACATCTGAGTGGACAATGATTTGAGTACCACAACACGGGCCAATTTTGAACCATCGGCAATCGTTGCTGCAACTATGGGCACGATGACTGAGGATTCACCCTGTCCCATATTCAATTGCATCAGAGAATTGATGCCGGACGAGGGTGAGATCATTTGATCAACAATCTCGGCTTGTTCTTGGCGAATGAGAATACTGTTCTCGACTTCCAAGAGTAGCCAGTCTGGCCGAGCCAGAGGATCCCACCCGACATGACCTGGATTCTCCAATTCGCCTTGCAAGTCACCTCAGTGTTGAAGGCATGCTTTCAATCTCTGTGCTCGTTGAAGAGCAGTGATGGCAAGGCTATACTGAACGATGACGGCTCTCCAGGCGTTGGATAGACTGTTGATCTTACCGTGAGAAAGAAATGATAGGACGATGCTTGGTGAAAGGCGAGGTGACATTTGTGCACAATGGTACACTTCGTGGGTGGCTGTTGGAGAATATCTCAAAGCGGTACAAATTTTCTGGTACAGATCATCCACTTCACCCCGAGTTTCATCAAGATGCTGTTGTACGAGGATACCAATCTCACCATCGAGGAGATTTGATGTCGAACGGTGTTGAGCGGATGCAGCATAGCTCTTCTCGAGATCTTGGACATAATTCTCCTCGTACGCGCCCTGAGCTCGGCTGGCCAGCCGTGTCAAGAGGTCTTGCAATGTTCCTGATCGTGACGCATCACCGGGAATAGCACATGCCTGACAATCTCCGGAGGTCTCGACTTCGTTATGAACCATGGCTTGTAGAATCGCCAGACTCTGATAAGCACAAGGGCTGTTCATTTGAGGTGCATTTCCACCGAACAAGTCTTCGGCACCGATGTGTCTGTGGACCGTAGGGCGAAGGGGCCGAGGACGGGTGAAACTGTGCAACTCTGGACCTTCCTCTTCCACGACAAACTCATTCTTCATAACCTCGGCAAAATTCTTGACATATTTCTCAAAGACTTGACTGAGTTTCCAGTCATCAAATAGCTGGAGGACTGCTGGCTTGACGTCGTCCACAACCACATACCTACCAAGATTCTGCGTGGTCGGCCATACGATGACAGACCCTGGCGATTGGGCTACTAGGTTCTGGACAGAGCTGACAAGCTTGGACATCACGGAAGAGTCGAATGCGGCTTTTCGACGTCTATATGTAGCCTTCTTTGACTCACCGGGGAGGGCAGAAAATTGGACTTCGATGGACTGTTCGAAGGGGCGCTGATGTCGTTTGAAGAGAGTCATCAAGTGGTCACGATCTGGTGCATAGCCATAGTTGAGATCGATGGCTTTGCATGCTGGCATAAGACAACGAGTCGCAAGTTTGGCCATTGTCGCAAATGCTAGCAGTACATGGATGATCTCGGTATCGGCGTGTGGCGATTGAGCAAGAGTTGAGAGGAAAGACATAACCTTGTATTTATGGTTCTGAGGATTACAGCCATCCAATACAACCTGAAATGTACACCACATAGACGGATAGAGCTCCGATGGCTTGTCGAGCAGAATATTGCTGAAGCCGAGAGTGAATGGTTCGCTGAGCCCTGAAATAGGAGTTCCCCACGATTCGAATTTGGATAATAATCTTGGGCAATACTTTAGATTCTTCTTGGACCAATTGTCCACCAGCTTTGAAATTGCGAATACCTGCATTTCACAGCTAATTTCCCGATCGGATTGATCTCTACCAAGGTAGCGAAGATCTGGTTTGGTCGTGAAGTCTTCTGCTCCATATCCATCCACCCGAATGTTGCTCAGTCGGATCTTTGCTCTCATATATAATTCTGGAAATTTTCTGGGCATGTCGAGTTGAAGAGCCGAAATTTGAGATTGTTGAAAGACCTGAACCGAAGCAGCCCTCGCTTTGATAGATTCGACAAGTTCAAAGAACCTATCGTGTTGTTGTAGGGTTGGAAACTTTCTCCACGTAACGGTTTCCATCGGCTTCAAATGCTTTGGATAGTACTTGCGGCTTGGGGAAAGGCGGGCCAGATTTTTCAGAAACTCAGCCTCGTGATTATCGAAAGTCATGAATGATTGTGTTGAAGCCTGGGCGAGACACTCAAGAGCTTCTTCTGTGCCCGTGCGACCCGTCAAAGTATCAGGTAAGCAGTACGAGGTGACAGCATGGAGATAGATCTTGAATAGTCTGCTTCGCAGACTTCCATTATCTACGAGACGACGTAGTTGACTGTCAATCAGAAACTGGTGATGTTGAATTCGGTCTTCGCCTGTGTCAATATTGATGCGAACATGGTCGTGATGGGACGTGTTTTCTTCGCTTAGGAAGGAACGAGGCGGAGGCTGTTTGCCTCGCTCAGATTGCACCACAGATAGAATCTGTGCCCCTACAGGCCTTTCAGCCACAATCTTTGAGAGACATTCAATTCTTTGCGGCCAGCCTTCAACTCATTCACTTTGGCATCTTTTTGGGGAGCAGTTTGCCGAAAGTCCGCCGACACATGCAAGACACACAAGGCCAAGGCAGCAATCTCAACCTTGAGGCAGGAACTCATGGACCAACCTCCGCCATCCATATTCCAAGTCAACATAAGGGCAAACGTGAACCAAAGTTCCGAAAAATACAGACCTGGAGGGCTACTTTGCTCCCCGTCGGACCATCCATCACCTAGACGAAACACATACGCATTACCTAGAAATGCTGTAAGGTAAACCAGTACAGGAAATCTCAAGTTTGGGTAGGCAGTCAGTTGTATCTGGGGAAGATCTGTTTCAATGTCAACGACAGGTGCGAAGTACAAGCGTGAGCACTAGCATCGAGGAAAGGGTTTACATGATCTGAACGATTTGGAGGGACTCATAGCATCTAAATTACAAACTTACTGAAGTTGATGGGGGATGGAAGGACAAGATATCGACCTTCGTCGCCCGGTACGATCTGCTCTTTCCAGCCTCGGGCTTACGTATATTGAATACGACGCACGAATGAGTCTATCAGCCAGAAGACCAAACAATGGGTCACACAACAAACTGCAGACTTCACCTCCAACATTGGAGGCCGACTTGACTGCCTTTGTGTGTGACTTGGTAGCCATTGTCATATAGCTTGTATGAGGGGCGGAGGGTGAACCCTCAGGGGACAAGCTCTGCTCAGCGACGACACAAGCTCCAGTTCAGAGCATGCGTCTAACGTACAACTACTCTTGCGCTTCCGATGTCAGCAATGTGTCTTCGACTTGACAAGGGGGCCTCGGGATACAGCGGGCCATCCAGGATGCAGATGCAACGTCTTTACACAGACTCGGGTATGAGCTCTGCTGGCATATACAGAAGTCACTGCCACAATCACACACTCCCAGTATAGCTTATCGACATTTACAGCCTATCATCGCCGTGACATTGGTAGGATGGGCCAAAGAAGATGGGCTGAATGTTGCTGTGCGGGCGGATACACGCGCGTGACGCGTGGGCGGCGTTGCCCATCACGTTCAGCAGCCGGGCGCTCATCAGGGGTAGCAACCTTAGAAGCATTGGTCCTCGCCGTTACAATGGCAGCAGTGCACTCGAAATATCGCTAACTCTGATGGCGACATGCAACAAGAATAGAAAGGAGGATGGGACTGGGTGACGTTGGAAATATCGCGTTTGGTTGCTGGACCTGTACGGGACCTGCTCAACCCATTCCAACCAATTTACAGCAGTGTGAGTAACTAGCTTCAATAATTTTTGGGCTTTTTCTAACCGAGCCTCATCAAAAGCTCGATTCCCAAAATTCAAGACCCTCTAACTGCGCACGCAACGAAACATATCTATTAATAAAAGGTTTTAGATATGAACTTTGCCACAATAATAATATGTATATTAAGTTTTTATTTAGTGCAGCATCAAATTGTAAAAGAAATAACTGATTTCGCGATATCGGCATTCCTTGGCAGATTCCGTCTAGTTTCTATCGTACGTAAAGCCTCAAACTCGTCTTTTCAGCCCTTCTTCATAACTTCACAACTAGTTCTATGCATACTGAAAGCTTCAAGAAAAATGCAGTTGGACATACAGCGATTAATTTGATATATGCCTCGATTTATATGAACACGTAGTTGAAGTGCAGTATCTCGGGGCGTTTTTCCACATTTACTGAAGAGTTCAAAAATCGAGAGGCAGCGCCCCGCATTTTTAAAGCTAGTTACTGACACTGCTGTAAGCTCCGGGGCCAGTTTTTCATTGAAAGTTTTGAAACTTTCTCGCAAGTTTCGCTGCAATAGGAAATCCTCTATTTAGCAAACGGAAGATCATCACTCTTCTATAAGTTAGCAGTACTAGGGTTATTTTTGAGGCAAAGCCAACATGAATCGAGGTCATTATCATTCTCTTCATTTCCCACTTCAGTCAATTGCACCCACGAACCTGAATGTGCAGCCCTGAACCATAAGATTATTACTCTCCGCCTCAATTTCGCACCTCACTACTTCATACGCCGCAGTTTCATACTTTCTCAGCGCATCCTCGTGTTCCCCCGAAGCAACCTGATATGCCCATCCATAAATACGCTCCGACCCATCGACAAGCGCATTATATTTACCATTTCCCCATGTCTTCATTTCCCCTCCATTTACACTAGCCTTATGCAATATCGGTTCTTCAGATAAAGCAAGAAGGCTGCAGATTTTAGAAGTACTCGCAAGTGTGCCGTGAAAGAAGTACCAAACGGGAAACTGATCTTGTGCTTGACCAAAGGACGGCACATGATCGAGGAGATGCGGATCTTGCGGTCGAAATTGTGGGAGTGTTGTGTCGTTACCGAGAGTTGGATAAAGTGATGATGAGGACAGCTCTTTGTACGCCCATCCAAACGAGACGAAGAGAGGTGTGAAATTGTGGTTTTGAGACGACATCCAAGTTTCAATGGCTAGCTTTGCAGAGCCATCGACCTTAACAAAGACAGAATTTTCATCATTATCGCTACATCCGACGTAAGACTCTGGGATTCTTGTAAGGTTTGCAGCTGCTTGGACTTTGGCTGCAGTAGAGAGGGGACCAATATCATCAAGCTTCAAGAGATAAATGGTACACGCTTGGGCAGGCGAGAGCATTGGTAGTTGTTTCGTTGTCTTGATATTATTAGCAACCGAGTCCGTAATGTCGATCAAAGTAGCAGCTTCGTCATATGTATATCCAAATCGATCTTGCCACATCTTGATCGTTGCGTGGCTAAGGTTGTTTGTGTCCTCCTCGGGTTCTTCGTAAGCGGCACTGACGGCCAAGTTTTCCAGTTCATCGAATAAGTCCATTGCGATTGGTAAAACACAAAGATTGGTTGAGGAGAGTGTCTAAGATGCGAAGGAGGTTGAGAAAATGAGTAGCCGGTGTTTTATAATTAACTTTGCCAGTCCAAATCCCAATACGACTAGGTAAGGTTGAGTCACGGAATTGTATGCAGCGACCCAGGCAAGCGTATTGGACAGGCTAGATCCTGGAATCTAGATGGATAAAGCAGGATCAAATATGAATATGGAAATCGTACGTCGAATGGAGCGATTACCAGCATAGAATTACCTCAATCAGTGCTACATATCCGCGGAAATTGCAGCTTCCTTAAAGGGAGAGGGTCAACGTGCGTTTCTCTGTGATCTTGGAAGGCGTCACTAAAGAGCCGGCCAAACTCGGAATAGGAAGAGAAAGCTTGGAATCCGGCACGCTTTACTGATAGTCGGTTTATAATTAGCGCTTGAACTCTTTTAGTGGTCCTGAACTACCTATCTCCAACATCTATAGTGCACACTTTGGCAAAGAATGGTGATAAGAAACGAAATAATAAGATTTCTGTTCATCGTGGTGATATAGGAGAGCAATCTCCCGCATCCCTATCGGTGGAACCTGTCCCCTTGAGAAATATCCCAGAGCGAGAAGCACACTGAAATGAAGGATGACACGCAAGTCTTTTGCTTTGCATTCTTTTCATTGTTTTTTGGGTGGGAGAAGCTTTTGTATTCTTCTGGTTGTATCTTTTGTGGATTTTTTTCGTGAATTTTTTGGTGTTCGGTGAAAGCTCGGGCGCTTCAAGTCTTGCCCTCACGCCGGCGTGAGTCTAGCGGAGTCATGCTTAAGGAAGCACGTCACTGTATCCTACTTTATGTTCAGTTACTTGCTGTAAGATATCGACTTGGCAGCCTTTGAGAGCCTGAAATCAGGTATACTTCCCCGCGTAAAACACAGAAATATTCCTCGCTTAATGTCAACAAGGTTCAGGGGCTCGCTTCCCCGCAGCTGAAGTGTGTGGAACAGTGAGCATGACTTGCAGCACAGCACAGTAATTATCTAAGCTGACTCTACCACCCAGTCGACGTGTCCATCTTCCATTTGAATAAATCAGGGTGTGTTACACGAGCGGCCGCCGCCAAGTATACCAAGCTTCGGCCACGTAAATTGGCGAGTTGAAGTTCATGGCCTCGGAGAATTAAGAAGTATGAGGAGATTCCAACTTAGATCAGCTTGATGTCAAGTGGGCAATTGTAATTACACACTTGTAATCATAGCGATCTTCTCTCAAGATCATTGCCTTCTGGCAGTCGCTTCTTGAGATTGCCAAGCATTTACGGTATTCTCCGCTGCAGCTCCGCATCAGCTCCATGATCCCCATGAGTGCACGCGGCTATTCGGCATAGTACAGCAAGATCATCTTCACCTAAATAGGAGACTGGTTGTGGTGTCACAGCATTATAATATAGCCGAGCAAGCTTTGGCTGGTACGAGTGACGATTTTGACTCAGCACTAAGAACATTTCAATAGCTTCCGAGGACTTTGGGTACGCAATATATGGGATCTTCAAGCGATACTTCCAGACTCATATGGGCAGACTTCCACTATCTCGGGTATTTCCAAATTTTAGAGAACTCCTTCTGTGGTCATCCAAATGCAATATGATGACCATGTGTGTTGAGTTATATTAACTTAGCTGGAAGGATCTACTGATCCTTCACCTTAAGTTGAAATCAAGATATCCCAAGAAGCTGTATATAAGACTTCTGAGTCCCGTCATATTTGGACAAACTTTCATCATCACCGAGCACCAGACTTCTCCAAATTCCCAGATATACTCGTCAACTTACTTTCTCAACATCTCAATCAACATGAAGCTCTCATACACCATCTTCGCCATCTTGGCCGCTGTCACCATGGCAAGCCCAAACCCAGCTGCGATTGTCGATACACCAGCCATTGACTGCAGCAAATGCGGATGTTCGTCCGCGGAGTCTTGTACTGTGAGTCCAGTTCCTACCTTGGATGGAATACATTGAAGCAATTTCTAACGAGAGTGGCGCAGTTTGATTGCTGCCAAGTGAGTACTGCCACATCATCTTGAAGCGGATAGATGTCTCTATAGACTTTTGCTGATCCTTCTCCATCAAGTAAATGGAAGTTACAGTTGAGATGAATGTGTCGCAAATGGGCAGGTGGGGGATAAACATTAGCGATAAGGCTATCTAGTTGCTACAATATCAAAGGTAGATTCTCGTCGTTGTATGGAGTTTTAACTCGGCCGGCGAGAAAGGGTTCACTCGTTATTAATCAATTGAGCCATTGTGATTGATCGTACTTGAACATTAGATATCCAAAGCACAGTAGTCTCGGTATTTTGTGAAGCTCGGAAGATGACATGTGTTACGTCAAAACTTTCTAATGAAGTCTCAACACAAGCAATATTTCAAGCTCTACAATCATGCGTGAAGAACTGCCACGCTAGATCTAAATGATTAGAAGCTGAGCTAGTGCTGACCCGAGGATCATCAACTTCTGAGATGCAGCCGCATGGCGTATCATCGTCCCGTTTTGAGATGACAGGCACAAGGTGGGCTTATCTACATAGCCTATTGCGATGAGCAACGAGGTCATATGGAACATGACGCGGTACAGCGATTATGAATCTACCCAATGTTATTGGGGACACTGTTGTTACCTATAGTCATATGTGTGTGTCAGGGTTTTCCAATTGGATAAAGGTGGAGCTAATACTGACTCTGAGAATGTCCGCCAGCTTGTTTGGTCCAGAGACTCTTGTACCTCCCATCCAGCTCCAGTAGCTCTTGATGCGTTCCCCTTTTCGCAATCCTCTCCGCATCCAAGACTAGAATCTGATCAGCTCCCACGATTGCGTCCTCGTTCTCGGGGTTCTCCTCGGAAGTTTGCTCTATCGTGGGCAATTTGTTGCTGGGGAGTGGGATTGACAGTCGCACTTAGAGCCGTCGAAATGGATTTGGGACTTTTGTAAATGACTTCCGATTGGAAAACTGAAGTACCTCATCAGAACGTTGAAAAAGGGGCTCTGAAAAAAAACTTGAAATAATTCCCAAGCTATACTCTTTCTCTTCACTGATATCGTGAATGGAACGCGTGTTCTGATTGCAGTGTCACAGGTGCTGATTGTTTTGACTACGTTATGCGATCTTTATTTGGTATCTTGACTAAGATACGTAGAAATCCTGTGAAGTAAAGAATACTAATGTTGAGATTTAGACACCCGGAGTGAGACAGAGGAGTGAGACAGAGAGATAGACCTCAAGGAAGATACCTTACCGTAGGTACCAGAAAGTATCGTCACGATCCAGTCACGGGGCCTGGTAGGTCCAAGGGTGCTGCTAATTTCCTTACTTCTTTCAACTTCGACCCGAACCATCTCTTTCATCAAACTAACTCAAGCGCCACATGCAAGGCATCGAACCGTGATGCTTTGAAGAACCATGACTTCTCTCGAAGGCGCTGCCTCGTCTGCCGCATTAGTTGATGCTGGAAATGGGTTGACGTGGTGATCCCCATGGCTCTCAATGCAGCTGCATCCCTTTGTTTGGAACTTTAGTATTGTTCTCGCGATGCAAAATCCAAGTTGAACCTCTTCAACTAATTTTCCCATCCTTCGGCCTTCAAGATCTCGTTGCTCCGAATTTACGCTGAATTATAAGTTTGACGCGAATGTCAGCACGGGCGGTTGTGTTTCCGTCGATCATCTATTCGATACCTCCTTGCCTTCTTAACCGCAACGACTCAATTCCCTTCCCCCAAGATCATAATCTACAATGGAAGCTGCGAGACCAGACAGCTATAGCCTTGTGCGTAAAGCCGGTAAGGCTTATCGTTCGTGTATATCAACGCATCTAATATTCCATAGGCCCTCTCGAAGTCTTGACTGACTTATTCCATGATCTCGGGATCCAGTCGAACGTCCGCGTTTCTTGCGAATATGTCCATGATACCAAAACCTTGACACCAAGAAGAGTATTCCGGGCACTCGAACAAGTACTCCGGGAAATACCTGCTCTTAGCATTATTGGAGTCAGCCAGCCATCCGAGAAGAAAAAAGGGAATCATCGCACGTGGGAGGCGAAACTGCCATTCATCAGATTTCGCGATTGCGTCGAGTTTGTGAACGATTCAAATGCCAACAACGATGCGGCATTTGCTAAGATCTGCGAGAGCGTCCACAACCGATGGTTCGACACAGGCGACACGACCAAACCCTGGTGGAGACTACTGATTGTGAATGGCAAGGCTGCCATTTTTGTGTTCCACCATTCTATTGGTGATGGACTGTCTGGTTATGCGTTTCACAAAAAGCTGCTCGCCGCTCTAAATACCAATACCACCAATCGGGAAGTTGAGGCCGAAACGGTCGGGGACGAAATCTTCACCATCAAGGAGGGGTCTCAGAAGGAAGAGCCTATCGCCATCGATGAGCTTGATAACAAACTCTCCTGGTTCCAAGTCATCCGCACATTCCTATTCTGGAATGTAATGCGCATCTTTGTTAGACCGAAGTATTTACTATTCTCAGATGCGAACGTCAACAACACGTATCCAACTTTCAGCAAGCCATTCCCAGTCGAGGAGCGAACCCGCTCAAGAGTCGAGCTCTTGCGAATCGATAAAGAGACGATGAGAAAATGCCTTAACAGCTGTCGGGAACATCAGACCACTTTCACGGCATTACTTCACACCATAATCTCAGTGACCTTTGCAGCAGATGTCTATCCAGATGCGAAGCTTGGATTCACAAGAATGGCAGTCAATATTCGTCCTCTTTTGAGACACGATCCGGGCCCAGACGTGTTCACGAATGCATCCGCAACATATTATCGGACACATCTTCTAGGGAAGTATCGAGCGGCAGCCCAAAACGAAACACTCGATATAGCTGCCGTGTGGCAACTGGCAGTGGACTACAAAAAGCACATGCACAACGCAATCCACAACTCGGATGCCGTTCTTCAAGGTTACCTCACATGCCGACTGCTCGGCGAAGATAATGAAGAAGTGGGATCTTTCTACGGACTTGGACTTTATCTGAACAACTCTTTCCTCATATCGAATATTGGTGTCTTTGATCCCAAGGACGATATCAAGGCTGGAGGGTGGAGCGTCAAGGACGTCTGCTTTGGCGCTGCTGCGATCAGAGCTGCTGTTGGTGACTACGGCCCTGTGTTTTCAGTTGCAAGTGTGAGGGATGGAGACTGCGTAATTGCAGCAACATGGGAAGATGGAGTTCTCGAGGAGGAAATGGTCAAGAATGTCCTGAGTGCAATTTCTGCAAGGCTGGCGGTTGTAGCATGAGAACTTATTTTCTTCGTCTACGTACTGTAAACGAGCTCCAGTGAGTCGTGCGTATTCTGTCGCCTGCGTTAGCCATTCCACTGCATTCTCGTCTGTCTTTACATCGTTTGTATCCCTCCACGCGTATAGGGCCATCAATGCTCGAGCTGTAGGTACATAGGTACATGCAACAATCACGTGTCCAATCATTTCAGCTGGAAAGCCTTCTGCCTGAGGTAAAAAAGCGCCATTATGCAGCTGGAGATCTTCCAATTGGCTGCCCTCAGCCTCATGCCCTCGTACTTGTGCACTTTTCTTTCATGCCCGCCGCCCATTTGGCATGCCCATCAGCCCGGGGCAGTGCTCCCCAATTTACAGAAAATGTTTCCCCCATCCTGTTAACTAAGGTCGCAACCAGCAACGACCCCACCAAGACGTATAGACAATTAGACTCTCGCCGGAAGACTCATTCTGAGTAGATACTGAGAACCTGAAGCTATGAATGCGATGGCGTGGGCCGGTGATCTGGGTATTGACCCAAATGACCTGCAGCTTGATCACCTGACTCAAGTCGATCAATTTGAGCAGCAACGCTGTCGCGGTGATTTATTCGAGGACGAAAATCCCAGCTTGCGATACATGTCTTTCGGCAACCCGCATTCGAACGTCGTGGGTCTCGCCGGACCCAATGCAGAATTACAAGCCCAGAACTTGGACATGTCTGGGTTCACTGGCCCTTTGATTTGCGAGAACCATGAGCGTGCTAATGATACTTTCGGTTTGTCTTGCTGGAAAATTTCCCAGATAATATCTGTCTAATCAGTTATCCTAGTGTCTGCCAACCAAAGTGAGCTCTGCGCATCTGGAGAGCCGAATGCCTTTGAAAGCACTTCTTGTGGCGGCATGCAGACGAGTGAATCCACCGCCTGGCTTTCCCAAGAAGGAATATCAAACAGCGATATGGATATGAACATCTTCAATCAAGCTTTGGGGCCCATGCCTTGGCAATCGTACATTCAAGACTTGGTTATTGGTATGCCCTCGACAATGGATGACTTAGCAGCAGCAGAGGCACCTCCAAGGAAGCCAAGGCCTTTGGCGAGGAGGTCACAAAACCCAACATCACGCAGCCGCAAAAGTCGGATGCGTCTTTCTTCCCAGAGGAGTTCTTCGCCCGTCCATAATAAGCATGCACAGGCCAAGGATTCTCATGCCCAAAGTAATGAATCTAGCCAGGTGCAATTGAAGATGCATCCAAAGGTTGATCCGCAAGAAGCTATCGCGCTGCTTGAAGCGTCGATCCAGCCATTCTCAACATTCTCTCAGCTCAAAGTTGCAGACCTCATCAGTCAAATGAAACAGCTTGTCATCGAGGAGCAGAAGTACGGCAGAGGCTCGCAGTCTGGCACTAGCGATGTTGTCACGACCGCCACAGCCCCATCGTCTCAGAATTCGATCTCGAACGCAGAATCGGTTGAGTCAGAGTGTCTCACGGATAACACGTCAGTCTCCTCCACTCTTCGACAGCCTCCGACCGATGGCGAGAACACCAACGACTCGATGTCGACCAGTGAAAGCCAAATCGATGTCAAGCATGAACCATGTAAACACTGTGGCGTGAAAGCCTTATTACAATGCACTTCCAAGGACTGTGGTTACTCTACTCACTCGTTTGCGGATTACAAACGCCATGAATCTGGCGAAAAGCATTGGCCGCAAGAGCGATTCATGTGTCTGGAATGCGTCGACCACTCTTTCTCAGCTACGAACCACGGTCCAAGCTGCACTTTTTGCCGCGTTCCATTCTCTGCGCTGGGGACAAATATCCCACATCATCAGTATGTCCAATCACGAGTCCAATGCCGGGCTGCTAGGAGAGAAGTCACCACTTTCAGTCGGAAAGACCACCTCATCGATCATCTTCGAAAGGACCACAACATGCTCAACATGAACGATACGATCGACACCTGGAAATTTGGTATCGAAAGTGATTGGCCGAGGCAGTGCGGCTTCTGTGGCACCATATTTCGGACTTGGAATGAGAGGATGAGCCATTTGAAGCGAGAATTTGAGGCAGGGAAAGACATGTCGAAGTGGAAGTTGCCGTTTCCGAAATCAATGGACTTCCGACCATCTGGACTTACTCTTCCCAAGGATGATGATGATGATGACGACCAGGATGATAGCTTCGGCGGGAATAGTGGTTCCTGGGCCAAACCAGCTAGTAAAGCTCATACTCAGCCTCGAACAAAGTCTCAGACGAACTCTTCCCGCAGCAATGTATCCAAGAAGAATTCATCCCAGCAAAGATATCAGAAAGCCGATGCGTCTATGAAATTCACTTCAGCTGACGATAGTGGTTCGAGACTTAGTATCGCTGGAAAGACAAGTATCACACTTCAACGATATCTCAACGACATGGAGGAGCCCGTACCTGCCCGCTTGAATTTGGGGAAGTCGGAAGCATTGAACATCGCCCTTGTATCCATGGAAAAGGAGGCAGTGTCCAGCACTTCCAGCGACAGGTCCTCAGTAACGTTGGACCTCTTTTGCAGGGATGGCCGGCATCAAGAGCACATCTGCAGATCTCATGAAATGGTGGTGAACAACACGCCTGAAGTCTCTTCACATGATATAGGTGAATGCCAGCCTGCCTTGAGAAGTGCCTCAGCATCCGTAGCGATCAATTCTCCTTCACATGCTTCAGATATTGAGCCAGTTCCAGGGTTGTTTCGGCGTATAAGTTATATCAGACAGAGGAAGAGGATGTTCCGAAAGACCGAAGCCACTGGCTCCGCACGATATCTTGCCAGTGATGGTAGCGCTGACACCGGTGGAGCCGAAGCAGCACAGTCTTTGAGTCACTTAGAACGAAGCCAGGGGAAATATCCAAGAGATCATCCAGCTACGATACAAAAGGCACTCCACCTCCCACAAGAACTCCTTCCTGAACATCCCAGGGATCCATCACTCGCAAGCGACCATGCGCGTAGTTTCTTCGAATCTGAAAAGAGCATCTCTCTCCAGGACTTAGATGGCGTGTTATGTTGCTACGAGCTACCTGGTGTGGAGGCGTCCAGTATATATATTGAGAATGATATCCCGAAGCTCGCAACGTCAACGACATCAGACTGTCTCACCTTGCAGACTGGAGATCTTATCAGAGATGGTACAAAACTGCGCATATGTGACAGTGCAGAGGGCGGATCACTTCCTCACATCCAGGATCCCGCTCTTTCTGGTCGATCATCAACAACACTCGAGGACATTATCGATGTCCACAGACGTCGTGCAGCCATTGATTTGGGGAGCATCAATTGCAACTCGTCAGGGTCAAATTCACAAACATACATTCCATGTGGACCAACCAAACAAGACGTCAAGAACGAGACCTCCAGTCTCGATCCCGCCATTACGGAGAAGGACTCTGCCCTCGGACTCTGGTTCATGGAGACTCCCATCAGCTCGGCACCACAACGCAACGAATTGTTCCAAGGTCATGTCATATCTGTACACGATGAACATGAAGGCCCGTTCGTCTGTGTCTTCGACTTCGTAGGTTGCACGTCCACGTTTTTGAGCAAGAACGAATGGAAGTCACATGTCATGAAACAGCACATGGATTCGGACATGCTGGCGCGCGACTACGGCAAGAATCGGCATACCTTCGCCCGCTACAGCGGCCCAGTGAGCTATCCTTCGTCTCGAGGCCTAGATTCAACGTCAGGAAAATCATTCAATCGAGCTGATGTCTTCAGGAGACAGCATGCTGCAGTGCATATAGCTAAGTCAACGCCACCAGAATCAAGGGGACAGCATTCTACAAACACTACCAAAATCCTGTCTGGCTGTGTTCAAGGCGCCACCGGAAATCATTCGACATACACGGGTAAATTCAGCGATGCTCAAGACTTCTATGATCGCTTAGACGACTGTCACCTTCCAGTCTCGCATCGAAAGCCACGAGGCTCCGGGACAGCTTCGGGGGTGGAGCGTCCCAGCTTTAGGACAAGAGCTACTGTCCTTCATGATGCCTTAGTCAAGCAAAAAGATGAGCCAGATCTGAGAAATCTCTGGACAAGTACGCTGCCCTTCTGTTGGTCTTCACACAAATAATTAACTCTTACTAGCCTTTAGACGCTGCCCGGAGCCTCGACCCTTTAATTGGAGAAAAGCTAATGTTTGCATAACTGCTTCGGTTCGAGATGGAGATGTAAAAGCTGCTCCGACGACCGTCTACAAAACACAGGTACTTTGTAAGCATACGGTCTCGGATGAGGACAAAGCTCGAAACACAGCGGTTTCCGAGACGGGTCGTAAGATACTGTCACAACTCAACTTTATGTGTTTTGCGATACTAATCTGGAACTCTAGTCACCGGTACTCTGAAGCCAAGCAGCGCTGTTGAAACGGCAGTCAAAGGTCTAGGTTCTCAATTTGTGTCATTGACAACCCTGCGAAATCCAACTGCAAGAATGAGTTGCATTGCACTACTCAGAATCCAGGCGAGAAAGACGGTATGGTGGAGAAAGCGCCCAAGGCGCAGTCTCCTGTACCAGTCAGGAGTTCGATACACTCAAATCAAAGGCATTGGTCGACTTTCTGTAGGCATCCTACGAAAGGCTTGCGGTCTTCCTCAAAAATGGAGGTCCAAAGTCGGTCCTACAGTGACACAACCCAAGAATCGCATCCTTCACATTCATTTTGTGTCCTATCTTCGAGCTCATCCAGCGAAGAGATAGGAAGTCCCGGGACGGCTAAGAATAGTTCATCTTCTGAATTATGTTCACCGCCTATGAACCCCTTCCATTCGCTGGGACCCATCTATCGCATGGAGGTATCCATGTCATATATACCGAAGGCAGCCAGAGTTGAGATCGTTCTCGTACATGGAATTGCAGGCTCGAGGGGACAGACTTGGGTCAACCCTCCGAACTCTCAAAGCTGGCAACAGCCAGCACTTTCGGGAACTCCCAGGCGATTCGTGCCAAAACTTTTATTCATCGACTCGGCAGCTCAATCCGAAATTTTCGCCCCAATTCTGGTAATGACCTTTGGTAAAGGGCGAGATGGAAAAAATGGCAACAGTGAGAAGTTTTTATGGATAAGACGTAGTCTTAATGGAGTATGTAAGACTGTCTGTGAGAATGCTTTCGATCAAAAGGATGAAACGTGTGGCGGCAATTTCCGGGTCTCGACTGAAGACAATACCACGTATAGGAGGACAAACTGTCTTCTACCATTTGATGTCCTTCAAGATCTCAACACAGGAGAGCGTCATAGACTGCAGCAGAAATCTCTAGTGCGCTTGCTTGCGTTGCCTGCAGGCCACGACAGCGAGCTTTGCGTTAATAAGTTGGACCAACAAGACTTCAAGATCATCATCAAAGTAACCTTCCGACGGCTCCTGGACGATCTGATAGAGGAAGTAGAAACCACCATCCGTGACAAGTCGGGGTGGCTGGGGAGTATTGCTAACAGGATCTTCCTGGTCGGCGGATCCAGTGAAAGCAGCTATCTCCGGGAGGCGCTTCGACTTAGAGCATTTCGAAAGCCGAGGGGTATTTGCAGTGGGATGACCTACGACGTCCAGTCTCAGGCGCTAGGCAGTTTTCTGAAACTCGAGCATACAAACTCCGAGGAGTATTATTATGAGATCGCAATTGTTAAGTATGTCCTCAAAGACGGTGTGCTTCACACTGTTAGTGAGTTCTTTAGGGTAAGACTTTCCGTCCAAACCCAACTATCACGTATCTTATTCGGATCCATTGACTAATGGTTGATCAGGCTGGAGATAACCACGTGACTTCTGATGTTGGAAGCGGGACGGCAGATGTGATCAGCTATAAAATCAACATCCCCCATCCACTCGCAGCCTCAAAGCTGGGCTCATGTCGAGACACTCGCTGGTGTAGCACAGTACGTCATACTCCAACCAAGTTGGAAGATACCATCGACAAAGTCAAGAGCAAGATCGAGCACAATCGAGACCAGGTGAATGAAGATGTCGCACACTTCTTGCATGAAGTTATGCCAACATCGGCCCCTGCCTACAAAGTCGGAGACTTTGCTTCATTGATATCACATTCCAAGTGCTCGAAGACATTGATTTATGACGTTCAATTCACTGGGCATGGAGAATCAGCAGTTTGGATTGGAAAACTTCGCAATGGGAATCTCAACAATCACATCTCAAAACCTTGGGAGCTATCTCTTCAGCCATTCCGGGTTTCATTTCCATCCGATCAACACTCTCTGGGACAATTCCTGAACTCGGTATCCCCTACGAAGAACTGCCTGCACCAGCAACAATCGACCATGACTCAGATGAATGCGTTCCATCACATCGGCTCATTGCTGAAGATCATCGTGGTTGGAGGAAAATTTGGGACAATATTTGTTTTGCTGTCTCATGGCGGCATATGGAACACAGAAATTTTTCGATTAATACAGAACGTAGCATTGGCTTTCGGGTCCCCCAAATGCAGACGGAACATCGACATACCAGAGAGAAGAGAACCCTGGGACACCTTGCTGTTTGACGTGTAACGAACGTCAATGGACAAAATGAAATAGGTGATGCAGTAAGAATTATTTTGGAAAAGAGGAGGGGAATGAGAGGCTTAGATGAAGAGAGGAGCCAGAATTTTTTTTGGAGTTTTGAGGATGGGCTTGTTTATGAGAATTGCTATGCCACCATCGATCAAAGACGTGAGGCATGCTATTGAGAAGAAGCGGGAGGGGTGAGCAGACACAGAGGCAGCAAAACTCTGGGATGACAAGGGAGACGTTGTAGTTCATGTCGATCGCATTCTTTACAAAAGCTGAGAATCAGGAAATAACATGTACCATCATTCTCAGCTCCCTCAAACATCCCAGAACATATTCTTCAACACTTCTACTTTACAATCTACTCCTTTTCAATACCCGAATTCCACCTTCCACATCGAAATCACATTCTGCATCGTCCCACTCGAAATATACAAGACCCTGTGATCCTCGCTCATCTCCGGATGCACATTAATTCCGTACCCCGGGGTGTTGTCCAACAACCTATACTCCGTCGTCCAAGGTCCATACGGCGTCTCGCTCATATAGAAATTTGTCGCATGCCCGAACATACATGTGAATAGCATGTACTTCCGCAAATACTGGTTATACATGATGCTTCCCTGGCCATTACTGTGAATCTTGTTCTGTTCCTTTCCGATGGTTTGAATACCGTAGCCAATATCGTTGCGTTTGGGAATACCCTGAACCCATCGTCCGTCACCGCGGAGAAATTCGTACTTCGACGCATCGAAAGCTTCAGCGATTTTGGCGCGTCCGACGACAATTCCTGTCAAACCAGCATTCGAATATGTATAGATGTATCCCTCAGCATTGATGATCGTCATCAATCCCACCTGCAACTCATCCGGCCCCGTCACCAAAGGACCAACTCTCTCCGCGACAGGACAATCCTTCCCCAACGTGACTCGAATAATCCCCAAGCCCCTATCAATCTCCTTCCCAGTCGTATTCCTCCAGATCTCCCAAACGAATCCAATACCAACGCCGTTCTCGACTTCAGCAATATTCGACGTGTCCATCCCCCAATGATTCGTATCACCGCAAGGCTTCGGATCACTCTCATGCGGTTTCGCGAAATCCCAATGTGCAACATTCGAGCAGTCTTTCGTATCAACCTCTAGTATGTTGTTCGGATTCGCATACCACGCCGCACCCATACAAAAGCCATTCTTCATCGGCCCGTCAAGAGATACCACATCGCCGAAATTCCAGAACGTCGTTCCTGCCAAGGTTGAGGTTCGTCCTTTATCCCAGCCTAGGCGTTTGATAGAGCTGGAATAGATGGGACCGAGTTTTGTGATCTTCCATTTCTTATTTTCGTCGGCTGTGAAGGTTTTTGGATCCGGGAGGTCGGCTGTCTCGTGCGGGTTGAGTGTTGTGCTGGGTTTGGTGGAGAAAGGGATCTGAGGTGCGTTGGAGTTAGATCCTGAGGAATATTCTTGGATCTTTGAGTCTATTTATGTTTAATACTCGAATTCAATCCAATCTTATATAGAAGAGAATCGTACTCAGCTTGTCTAAGAACTTCGACATTTTGATATTGGATGTTGATAGGAAAATGGATGCAGGTACAGAAAGGGCCATGGCGGGGTAGATATCCGCGGGGTTCTTGCCCCGCTTTCGGTAGTGGTAAGCCAGCTGGAGAACTTTGGCATATGATAATGATGTAATTAGTGCGAGTTTAGGAAGGCAACAACTCAGCGCAGAAACAAACATTGTGATAGTGGGGAATTTATTCGAATGAATTTCGAGTCGATAGGATCAATAGGAACCCTTTGTTTACATGTATGCTTTCAATGGGTTTCGCTCGCTAATTAGACGAGGCGAAAAGGGGTGTCGTTGTATTGCTGTGACAAGCATCCCTTGCCTACATATTTGTGGATTGATCTTTCTCGAACAGAGTGCGAAAATGTCAATATCATAATACATATCAGAATTATATGGGAGAAGGATACTCCAGTATAGATCATATTTGATAATGGCTAGGAGAAGGCTTCCAGTTACCACGGCGTCTAGCTTTATTCAGCCCTGAACAAGTCTGTTGGCCCTTCAGAGAACAGAACATCAGCATTAACCTGGTAGCACGAACCTACTGCAAATGAGACAGCTCTTCCTAAACCGCAAAACTCCCTCAAGTTTGTTCTCCTCTTCGACGCAACAGATTCCAACCCTCAACCAAGTGATTTCGCAGGCCGTACCATCGGCAGACTGATACACTCCGGATCCTGCTCCTTCAAGCCCTGAAACCCCCATCTCTGATACAGAGGCACCGCTTTAGCCGTACCGTCTAGATAACACTCCCAGCCCAACTCATCCGCTGCTTTGACACCCCAGTCGATTAAAAGAGCAGCGAGACCTCTCCCTCTGTAACCTGGGTCTGTTGAGACAGATTCGAGGACTGCAGATCGTCAGTAGAATGCTCTGAAATGTTGAGGGTACGAGACCATAGCAATTCACGGCTGCAAGAACTTACAGAAATGCGGTCTCTCGCCCATCGCCTTATGATGTTGTCTTGTCATCGGCCCAAAAAAGCCATCCAACGCCTCAACCGTGACGCCCTCAGGCGGTTCCGCTCTCATCCTCTTGTTCCACGGCGAAACTTCTCCTCCAGAATGCTTTACCCACATAGCATTCGCCACCACCTTTCCCTTCTTCTCTGCTTCTGCACCTTCATCTCCGGACGACTCAGATTCCTCTGTAGCCACAACCCATTGGATACCCAGCTCGGGATTTGCGATCGCGGCCTCAATGGAATCAGCTAGCCATTTCTTCCCGCTTTCTGTAGGTGGGAACAGTGCCTCTGCTCTGGGGCCTACGAATGATGAGAAGAAGACTGGTAAGATGCCTGGGATGTCGGATGGCGTGGCGGGCGAGACTTTGAATACCATCGTGAATGAAATGTATTGGTACCGTGTTGAGTCGTGTTGTTGAATCAAGGGCGCCTGGGCTAATAAAGTTTGACAACCGAGACGCGTTTGGATTGATAATTTACAAATCAGATTTTGAGGTTGTATTATGTTAGTGATATTGTGCTGCCTATTTTTGATGCGCGGCTTCTGCGTATGTCAGACTGCCAGAATCAAGGCATCTCTGTAGGGGGCAAAAGTCCCCCACTTCTGATTTTCTTGGAAGGCTGGAATAGGCAGGTACATTGTTGTCAAGTTGAGAACTCCAAATCCGAAATTTAGCGGTCGATTACGCCGGACATTCAGCTTTCCCGACGATTGAGAAGATAAACACAGAGATTTATACTTCGGTCGTTGTTCAAGAAGCTTTTCGTGGTGGTCCGGAGAACCAGCGCAGACCTCGCGTTTGGAGCATCTCCAAAGCGTGCAGTAAGGCTAAGGGTTTACTGGGCCGACTCGCAGCTACCAATTCGCAAACTTTACCAGCTATTGAAGTCCAAAAGGCTTTATGACCGAGGATTTCAGCTTCAAGCTCTCCTGTGGCAGGGTAACTAGGTCGATTAGTTGAGAATGCCATGCCATAGGTTAAATTTAGTATGGCATTCCAAGTTTGGGATAGGCATCTCGTACAAGATACCAGATTCAATAAGGAAAAGGCTTACTTACACCTGAAGTCCAGAGGAGGGGATCTCAAAAGCCTCGGTCGCATCAGCCTGCCCGGCGAAGCAACCGACTTGCCTTGCTTAGCTTTCAACGCCAATGCTACTGCCTGACATGAATTCCGCAAGAATCCTCGTCTCTTTTGGGAGGGCGAGTGCAATCACTCCGGAAAGGAACTCAGCGCCGTTGTGTTCCGAGTACATCTAGAGTATTGTTGCTCGCTGATGTTGATCCGTGGGGGTTGCACCTCGCTAAATCTGGAAACTTTAGGCTTCTTCTCGCTAATTTCAGGGAAGAGTTACAATGATGTTTACGATAGCTTCGATGTTGACAAGACTGCTGTCAAACGCTACAAGAACGGACTTGACTATACTGTAGACTCTTAGCTGAAGTTACCGTCGTAAGTCGCCTTCCGATTTTACAACAAAGTAACACTCTTTGCGATATTGAATCAGGCTGACCCATCCTCTTTCACAGGTCTTAGGCAATATTCAATCCACCAACATGTGCACGACCGCAACAGAGACCTCGACCACAACTACCACTGCCACTTCCTACGCATCGCTCACATGCAGTGTTCTTAGCAAAAGAGATGTGAGTCTCTACCAGGTTCAGAAACAGCATATCCATATCTTTGCCACCTATCCACTTCATCGTTTCGAGTCCTATGGTTACCTTGCAACTAATCCGTCCCCTCGAATAGTTCACATATCGCCTCGTATACAGTGGCCTCAGGACCCTAAGCCCCAACAACCCAGGGCTCAGAGCCGGCACATGGCCCCCTACACTCACATTTACCTGAACCCAGGTAAGCGAACAAATACCACCCCAGAATCCACCTCATACTCCTTTCACACACCCAAAAGCCACACCAGTCGCTTTTCATTTCCCTGTCCCATTCACCTCCACCACCCCTGATGTTCCCATTCCCCGTCTAACACAAAAACTAAAGCACACACGAAACAGCTTCCCAATGGACCGAGACCGCCCACTCCTCATTCACAAATCTAGGCGGCGGCTTCTTCACATTCATCCTACAATTCCACGACGCAGCAAACCAGTGGGTTTGTGTAGCTTACTATGATGTGACGCTTACTTCGTACTATAAAGTTGATGATCCGGATGTGTATAGGAGTTATGGGTATAGTGCTTGAGAATTGCTTTGGTAGTGGAAGGGAGGGGGAAGGAGGTGAAGAGTGGAAGGGGAGAAGGGGAGAGAAATGAGTTATTCTGGGATGGTCTTGAGTATCGTTACATTAAGAGCTCAATGAACCTATGAAAAGGAAACTTGAGACAGGATAGGTCTCACTAACGTTCAGAGAATAGGATTAGCAATCTGTTGTGTATGTAAGTGTGTATTCATTCTACGCCATGCCGTGCATATTATGTTCATCGTCATCATTTCCCTAGCAGATCTACATAAAATACAAACATGACAGCAAAGAGACCATTTCGGATTCCCCAAACCAACTCCAAGCAATTCTCCATTTATCGTTCATTCGCATTCACATACGCAAGCAATGTAATCTGATCATATCCTTTCCGCTCTAAAATGCCATCGCTCATGAACCCAAGTATTCATCCATCCATCAGTCAACTCCTCCCCCAGATTATCCTCTTGACCAAGTTTCTCAGTCACTCAAGCTATCCCTTCGTCCCCTCCTATACCCACCACCACCCCCACCATTCCTCTTCCTCCGTCTCTCCTCCGCATAATCACTCCCCACCGCACTCCCCGCACTACTCAACCCAGGGATAACATGATGATAACTCTTCGTCCCAACCTCACTCCCCTCCTGACTTCCCACCAAACTGCCCATCTCCTCCTCAATATAGCTCCCGGGAACCTTCTTCGTCGGACTCCTACTCTTACGTCTCCGCTCCCTCTCCTCCCTCCTCTCCTCCCTCCTTCTCTCCCTCTCCCTATCCTGCGCACTCGAAGTCCCCGAAACCTCCGAGCTCACAACAGTACTAGTATCATCGCCAACGTTAAAGCTGAAATCTCTACGCTGCGCAGCCCTCCCCTTCTCCTGCAATTTGCGAGCTTCGGCTTTGATACGCTCATCATTCGTAACGACAGATCCAGTCCCAGAAGATTTCCCCCAGAAGTTGGAAGCGCCGCCTTCGCTCGTGCTGACTACTTTGCGGATTCCGGCGCTACCACCGGTATATGCGTCCTTGCGGTCCTTCTTGACTTTAGTTGGCGTATTGGTAGGTGTCTTTTCGCGATGACTCAGGAGCTCAGAAGCAGCAGTCGACCCATCATTCGTATTCGACCCATCCCAAGAACTGCCATCAGGTTGTTTATTCAGACCTCCCACACGCGCAGGTTTCTCATGGCGGTAAGCTCGCATAGCATCAGCGACATCAGCGTCAACATCGAGTTCTGTATCGAGCGTTCCGGCATCGCTAGGTGCGCCTTTGGCTTTCTTAGCTTTCTTCGGCTTGGTGGTCTTATCCTTTGACTTCTTGACTTTATGCTGCCCGGCGACAACGTGAGCTGCATATCCCATTTCACTCCCTCCAACAGTGGAGCCTCCATAACTCTCCGTCCCAAGCGCGCTGCTCTCCTCATCGAAATCCTTGTACCGATCCACGCCATTCATAGCCTTCATCGCCTTCTTATTCTTCTTCTTTCTTCCACCCCAGAGACTTCTACCGCCCTTCTCGCCATGCACGATACTGCCACCGCCGAGATCAGTGCTCTCGGTTGCACCGCTGAGGGTTGTGCCATTGGGGCCTTTGCGGCGGAGGACGGTGGACTTGTAGTCGTCCCAGTCGTTCTCTTTGAAGTAGAAGCCGCCGTTCTTGGCCCAGAAGAAGAACCAGATGCCGGTTATGACGAAGCCGGCGCCGATGAGGCCGATGAGGATGAAGACGGTTTTGTTCGGGACTTTGTCGGGCTCGGTGACGCCGGCGCCGGGATCGGGGAGGCCTTTGGAGGCACGCTTGAGGATGGTGTGGGTGAGGGAGTTGAGGTGTGTCGTGAGCGTGGAGGGCGAGGCGGATGGAGAGGGAGATGGTGTGCGAGTCAAGAGTGAGGTGAGGTATGTCTTGAAGGTTGAGGCGTGTTCTGGAAGAGGCGCCATCTTTGCTTTCTTCTACGGCCGATATCTTCAGCGGAAGCTGGAATGCAGGTAGGAATGTTGTGACGGAATGCGTCACTGCGGACCGTGTTGTGCCAGTCGTAAGCAATTAGACGCTTGTTCGTGGGTCGTTAAATTGATTGTCTCGGAGAATGTAGAGATATGATTTTCGTTGTAGAGGTATGAAGAAGGAAGAATTCTAATGACGCGAGGAATCAGGTTGTGCACCTGTCTCGTGCTGTTCTTTGAATTCGAGAGGTTGGGTGGAAATGCGGAAGGCTGGTGGATCGGCACTGTTTACTTTTAGCGGCGGGACCGGTGCCACAGCAACACTAAAGTTCGCTTACTTTTAGCGTCAAGACCCTGGAACCAGCCGCTACGTCACAGTCGAAGCATACGATATTTTGAGAAGTTGTAAATGAGGTATTGTTTGGGATTATGATGATTTGAATTACTAGCTATTTGCCTATCACTAATCCAGCGGATCCTCTCATCTCACTACGACTAAATGCTATGCTATTCTGAGATCTCCCCGAAGGACCTTTTCTTCTGTTCCTGATTGCTCATATCAATCTTGATGATAAAATGCCAGCAAAGACCATCCCAGAACTCATACAAATCTGCACAAACCCAAGATATCCAGAATCTGTACAGATCTATCATATTCCATTTCCGTTCCTTGATATCCATTCCAACGCCGAATTCCCATGCGAACTATAATATAACCCGCACAAGAAAGCTAGCTACCAGCTCCCCGAGTCCTTCAATCCATGCTCCATAATTTCATAATTCCAAAGATAAAAGATACATGCCATTGCTAGCAATCGATGCATGTCTTTCATTCAAAACCCATCCAAAAATTTTGTCCAATTTGTCCCCAAAGAAGTGTCGAAAAGTAAATGCAAAGGGATATGCAGAAGCAGAAAGAGGTAGCTAAGTAGGTATCCATCATAAATCATACAGTCATACAAATCGTATCGAAACAACATTTCTTTCCGAAGTTGCAAGTGAAAATAGAAAGGAAACAAAAGTAACGAAGCAAGTAAACTCTCAAGTGCTCTCTTGGGGGTATAAAGCTTTTTCTCTCTTCGACTCGTTTTGTTGGACAGAACCAAAAAAGGAGAAAGCGAAAGCCAAAGCCAAAAGCCACCCATGATGAAGAAGTCTTTTTGCACCGAGAAGATCCAAGAAGCGAAATGTCGAAGGCGAAACAAAGATCCTTCCCCGAAAGGCCCATGCGCTAAATCCAGAAGTTTGAAATAAATAGTATCGCTTGCAAATGAACTAGTTATCAAATGTAGTTGCCGTCCCGGTAATCCTTGGGATACTGTGGCGTGCGAGTCCATGACTCGCCGGAGTGAGAAGACATTCTTGATCGTCCTGATGGCCGACTAACGCGACTTTGACGATCCTCAATTCGTCCACCGCCATATTCCGAGTTGGATCGCTCACTGCCATTTCGAAGGCTTTTCTGTCGTTGGATGGAGATCTCTCCACCATCGGCGCAATCAATTTGCATCCCGCCGACCATTACTCGTGTCTGACCTGTGACTTTGAGAGTCACATTCTCGTCGTTGTCTCCGCTACCACTTCTCGTGGTCCGGGTTGTTGCCGATTTCTTGTAATCACTCTCGTCCCGACTTGCGCTACTCTTAGTGCTTCGGCTGCTGCCACCTTGTTTTCTTTGTTGTCGTCGGAGAACTTCGGCAGTAAGCGGTATTGTAGGACCTCCACCAACATCATCTTGGTAAGAAGCGGCTGAGTTGAGTTTGGCTTCATAAGAGGCACCTGCTGGCGCTCCTTGATATTGAGCGGCTTGTTGCAACTTGGATTCGTATGTGCTCTTTGGTTCATAAGCATCCGAAGCTCCAGCGGATGACGGCTGCTCATACGAGCTCTGCCTCCGTCGTCCGCTGTTTGCTGCTTCTATTCTGACGTTGCCCAAATCATACGACACCGAATGTCTGTTCACACTCGGCCGCCGAGGTCGCGGCTCTTCACGGTATTCTGGTCGTACGTCTCGTTCAAAGTATTCTACTCCTGCCCCAGGATCTGAAATAGGATCACTGTTATATACTGAAGTGCGGCGGAGAATGCTGGGGCGACGTGGTGGAGGCATGGCTCTCGAATCCGCCTCGGCCTTGCTCATTGTTGATGTAGAGGCAGGAACTCGAATGCTATTCCTCCTCTCTGTCTTCCTGATCGTAGCTCCATCCGCCGCCGAAGTGTACCCATCATCGTAGTATCCAGTATCGTAATCACTGTAGACTCGAGGAGATCTCGTGTCTCGATTCCCAAACGCAGACGATGTCCTTGCAGCTGGCTCGAATGCTGTTTGCGACCGAGGAATATCGACCCCACCAAATCTTGCTGAGAGTGGTCGTGAAGTAGCCTTCGGCGCAAAGTAATCACTCTGCCCTTGCGCCGAAGGCATGTGGTACTGTGGTTGCGCGGACATGGTGTATTGAGGAGGTGGATACTGCTGTTGTGTAGGGTATTGGTAGCTCGAATACTGCGACTGAGGTGGAGCCGTAATCTGACGGGGTGTATTGTATTGAGGGTCGGCGTAGTTCATGTAGGAGGATCCTGGTGAGGGTGGTGGATATGATGGTGTGATAATTTGCTGTTGGTAATACGCCGAGTTTGATAGCGGAGGTCCTCGATTACCAGACGGAGTCTGCGCAGCATGAAAGCTTTGTGGTCGTGGATATGTTTGCGAGGTATGTGCTCGAGGACGTAAAGGAATAGTTTGCGGTACAGCAGCGATACCGAAATGGCTCGGGTCGACTCTGGAGCTGCTGGGAATAGCACTCTTTGCGAAGCCCCGATTCTCATGCGCAGACGGTGGTCGGTTGACTTTGCGAGGTGACTTTGTGCTGCTGCTAGAAGACTTCCGCCGCTCAAGTTTCATATCCTTGGTCATGATCTCGACATGTTGCGCAGCGCTGGTGCTCTGTTCGGCGGCATATTGCGCATCGCCCTGCGACTTCGAACTTCTGTGTTTTGTGCTCCTCCTTTTCTCTCTGTCCCTATCTCTATCGCGACCTCCATCATCCTGGTAGGAAACCTTTGGTTTGACAGCAGCAGATCGCCGTGACTTTCGTAGGGCCTCCCCGCTCGAATCGTCCACATCCTCGCAGTAAGCCGGCTTCGCTTTGTCGGAGCCCATCTCTCAGCCCAGCGTCGACGATATTGCGTCGACAGCAATGCGCGATCCTGTCGCGATAGCAGGCGAGGTAAAGGGTTGTAAGGCAGCGTGCCTGAGTGTGCGCGGTATGTCTTCCTGGTGTTGTTCGTGGTGGGATGTAGTGGGATGTTCTCCACCGAGGGACGAGAATAAAAATATATGAGGTGGGTACAGGATGGTAATCGCACGGAGAGGGTCGGTACGGGGAGAAAGCTCAGACCTTTTGGGCCGCCGGGCGGGATGAGATAGGGTAGGGTGGAGAGCGTTGGGATTAGGGATTAGGCGAGAAATGTGGTGCACAGGCAGTGGATGTTGACGGGAAGAAGCCTGTAGGGCAGAAAAAGTAATCGACGACGACGAGGAGGATGACAGGGAATATTCTCTATCGATAGGCAGTTGAAAGTGGCCGACGGTGACAGTAATAGTGACAGCTGCTCGGACTCCCGCTAGGTTACGCTTCGGACCGTGAAACCAGAGACAAGATCAGATTGTCAGACCAGGCAAAACCAGACAACTGACAATGGACTATCCTGGCCTGGGATAGGTATCTGGATAGAAGAGCACCACGATCCCAGAGTGATGAAGAGGAACAAGAGTGTCTATTCCGGGCGGATCAGGATTCCCTGTACTCGGTCTCAGACACAGCAGAGCTAGAGGATCCACCTGGGCGAAAAGCGCAACGACACGCCCGTAAGCCGATCAAGCGAGGGGTTGCCAGAGGAGGGAGACAGTCCTCAGTCCTTTTTCGCTGGTCGAAATTTTTTCTTCGTGCTTTGTTGTGCTGTGTTGGCCGCCGCGGCTGGTTCAGCCTAATTGTCGTACACGGTGTTGGGTAGCAATGCCCTTATGAAGAGTGGGGATGGGAGTGGGAGAGGAGCTCGCATGGCTATGACTCCCAAGAGAGAGTCGACCGAAGCGATGAGGATGAAGTGAGGAAGTTAATATTGAGGAGGGGAAGAAGGAGAAAGAAGGAGGGAGGGTTGGATGGATGGGGATGGAACTTTAGGTTACGAGGGCAACAGGAGGGGAATCAAGATGTGGTGGAGGGATGGGATGGGACAGGATAGGATGGAATGCAATGGGTGAGATGGATTGGAGAGATCATGGGGAAGTGCGTCAGTCAGGTCAAGCAAGTCAGGTCAGTGACTCGCCTCGTCAGTCCACGAAGACTGAATTAAGAAGATACCTACCTCCTCCTGCCCTACCGTAGCTCCACCTCACTCCATTTCTCCCGCAGCGCATGCCAATGCCGCCATAGGGCGTGTGTATCTGGTCTTGAAGTCAGGAGTCAGTCACCCTTACGAAT
Organism: Cadophora malorum; assembly: GCA_017365405.1. NCBI lineage: Eukaryota > Fungi > Ascomycota > Leotiomycetes > Helotiales > Ploettnerulaceae > Cadophora > Cadophora malorum. Next base: position 102,684 of record JAFJYH010000074.1, read on the forward strand.
CTGACCCATCCTCCTCCTCTCTTACGCCGGTTCTCCTCGTCTCAAACCAGCTGCTCTCACTCCCATCCAGTGCCCTGGATTGGAATACCCCATCCTGCATAGCCAACACCACGGCACTCATCCACCAGCCAGGTCGCTACTCATCCGCAAACAATACATACATAATACATAAGCGACATTGGGGCGAGAGTCCACAACACTCTGCCCAACCGTACAGACAAGTACACGAAATATTTGCCTCGTCCTCGTACCCACTGAATGACTCTCATCCCGAAGTAAATTTACCCCTCCATCCAACCCCACCTCCTCACCTCGTCCTAGCGATCTCGTCCTCTCGTCCTCTCGTCCTCCGTCCTTCTCAAATTCATGCACTACCCAACCTAAACCGTCGCCCAGCCAGCATCCATCTCCAATCCCCATCGTGTGGCTTCGATTCACACCCCGCCATTCGTCAGTCTACAGCTGTCGTGCTTTCAAGCTGACGCACCCGGAATATACCCTCCTGAGCATCTGATATACCTCTGCAACCGAGTTCAAACCCCAAAATATTTTATTTGCGACGAGGGGATTCGACCCGTCGTCTAATCTCGTTCCTGTTTCAAGTAACAAACAAATAAACAAACAAACATAACGTCGACAACAATAAATAGATTATTGAAGGTTGAACTGGACAGTGGATTGGTGAGGAAACCAAGATGACAGAACAAGGTTCAACGGAGAGACCCGACGATTAACAATTGGTGATCGCCAGGCCACGGATCTGAACATCGTCTGTGAGTTGCCCGAGATGCAGTGCCTACGCAGCGAGCTTAAGCTGCAAGACATCCAACAACCAACATCGCCATCGCCATCTGCTATCCACTCCTTCTGCATCACTTCTCCAGACATGAAGCTGCGTCATGTACCGTTCCAAGCAAACAAACCCAAAAAGTCCAAGACCCAGAACTGCAAAAAAAGAGGCAGCAGACTCCAGCTCAACTCAACTCAACTAATCAAATCATCCCATCGCAGCCTACAACTCCCGACGCAAAGTTTGTTTGCCTACACTCACTCACGAACTTTCGAAGGATTCAACTCCCCCTCCCCTCCTGCCCCTTAGCCAGTAAGCAGCCAGCTTTAATGTGCAGAATTATGCATTCCATGCAGGCTCTCGCGAGATGTGGAGGCTACGGCTAAGGTAAGCAGTTGCAGTCCTGTACGGAAAATATGGCGATGCATAGCGACCAGTCTTGCCCGCGCCATAAATACCACCTCCAGTAACCAGTACTGCGCGCCGCGAAATTTGATGTATAATATCCGAACTTCTGTTTTGTGTTCTACTGCTTGATGGATAGCTTGGCCGATAAGGTAAAATTCAGACCAAGGGAACTATAGCAAATGCTGCGTATAGGGCGTTCGTCCGAGCTGAGTACTGTACTGTACTGTGGTGCTAGCTCATATCACGTCCGATGCTGTCTCTCAAAACACCAATACTGTACGACAATACCTCGCTGGACAATGTTCCGAACAGCTACTCCTCTATCTCACGTCTCTCTTCACTTCAGAATCGAATATTTTTGCTTCAACTTACTTCAATTTACCTCGCTTCAATTACCCACTGTATGTACCACCCCCCCAAAAAAAACAATCTCGAGATCTAAAACTTCCCCACCTTACTTTTCCCTACGTAGGTACCCAAAGTGGATACCCAGCTCCATCCATCCATCCTCGATTTCTCGACCTGAATGCATGAATGAATGACTTTCTTTCAAGCCAGTCTCCGCTCGGCATTAGTGTCCTGCACGCGTATTGCAAGCTCGCTTTCTCTTTGGACGATCCATATCGCTGGGAGTGAGGCAGGCACACTTCAGTAGGTAGCGAGGAAGCTAGGCGTAGGTAACCGCTCCTTGGGAAAAGAAGAAAAAGAAAGGAAGATATGGAACAGAGTTTGGAAGGGAGCCAGCCCTAGGAGAAAGTACTTGCATGAAGCTGAAGGAAAAGTAAATACTGTAGTGAGAGCAAAGAAAAAAGCCATGGGACGGTAGATAACCTCGGTAACTCAATCGAACACTCAAAGATTTGATTGCTCGGGAATTAGATGCTTAGATAAATGTGTATTGTATGTAGGTAGATAGATAAGGTGAAAAGTATGCACTAGTCAAAGAGAACTGCTAGAGATCAAATGAAGTTGCAGAGCCGGGCACCATCATTTTTGCGGTGCGCATCACACCGCCTTTTCGACTCCAGGAGTCATCCTCGCAAGTTCACTCGCAACGGAATGAACGAAAAGACAATCCATTGATCCGATGCGATCTTCTGATGCGATGGACTTGATATCCCCCTCGCTTGCTGCTTGTCCTCTTTCTCTGCTCGCTGCTCGCTGCTTGGTCTTGGATTCACTGAGTTGCTGAGACGCCACGGTTCTGGACTTCAATGGGAAGGTTTGAGACCGGAGCTTCACGCCCGAGGAGAGGCTTGATAGTAGATAGTGGCTGGAGAACGCGCATATTGAAGATGGCGATGTATCGTTTCTTTGTCGAGTCGAGGACAATCGAGTCATTGGATTCTCCTCCTCCTAGTCTTTATTCGTGCCCGACTTCCGCTTTCTCGTTCTCCCTCTCCATCAAAGTGAGACTACTCCTCGCAGAACCTTTCTCGCCCGTCTCGTTCTTCTGGATCCATGACGCTGGCGATGGTTTTGCTTCCTGCTTGGTAGAAGAACTTCGATCCAGACCACCAGAATAACCCCAAGGATTCTCGCCCGGTAGAACGCGATGACTTTCCCGCCCTAGACCTAAAGCACCAGCTACTGCATCGAATTTTCCGAGAATGGCTTCGTACATGCTGGGTAATTGAGGCGAAGGACGGAAATGGGGGCCGATGCCTGCGATTCGAGGAGGTTGGTCACGTGGGCAGGTGTGAAGATGAGGAGGCACGTGAGAGTGAGGTGGCTGTTGTGATTCGGTTTGGTGATGCGGCGGAAAGCTGTACAGACTTGAGAGGATGAGATAGAAGATTATGTGTTATATATGTGACATGAGACGAGATGATGTCCACCTTTCGTCTTCGTCAGATCGCCTCAAAGCTGAGGATCTCCTTCTCCACTACTCGTCTTGCTGACGTGAGAATGTATGTCAGAAGAAGTAACGAGTACCGTACTGTACACAGCAACGGAACCCGTTGTAACTGCATACGAAGCACCCACGTTGAAACCGAACCCGAATCCTGTGGCAACGCGACCACAAACATCAAGTCTCCTCAGCCCAAGACCCAGTCATTGTAGCCCAGAGATCGTGGTAGAGAGGAGCAGCTGAAGCAGTTGACTCGATACTCGGCGTTCCACTGCCACTTGGGTCAAAGGAACTCGGATCCATGGAGGCCAGCGGATCGAAATAGAGGTTGAGGGAGTAGTCCATCATAGGACAGTGTCCTGTCGTGGCAAGAGGATGGCCAATCGGTGGTTCGGGGGCGAGCTTCGAGATGCGTTTTTCGTAGGATTTCTTGACACTTCCAAGGATCATTTGAAAGACGTGGTAGACATCTGCTTGCTTGGCCGGCTCTGATGTTCTGACAGGAACTGAGGACACAATCTGGAACCTGTAGCAGAGACAGTCGAGGTACATAACTAATGGCACCTGTGACCGAGCTGTCTCGGCGTTCCAGTTGAGTTTCGCGGCCATTGCAAATGAGAGGCGAGACATGGCTACCACGGCATGAACCAGATAGCCCCAGTGCACGGTGGTGAATTTCAGGTAAGTACTCTCCGGCAATGAGAGAAGATAATCGAAGTATTTCTTGCAAGCCGTCAAACAGCTTGTCAGATGGGTGAGGTTCATTGGTCTGTAGCCTGTATCCCGCAAAAAGTCCTTGTACGGCATACGACAGAATCCGAGGGGTTGACTGTACACCAATATCTCCATGAATCTCTCAGCCAGAATTACCGAAACTGGAGCGTCAGCATCCTGATTTATTTTCCACTGGATCATAATGAATCATACCTTGATTTCTGACTGTGTCAGGTGTGGACTTTTGCCATTCTTGAAGATTGCCTAGAAACATTTGTATGTTCACCTCATCATTGAGCGCTTCCATACGCGGATCAATTGCTACTCGCGGCAGGCAATTTACGTCGCCAATCTGCTCGACAAGTCGTTGGAGTTTGACGGTGGATCCGATCTCTGTCAAGAATTCCTCTTGCATAACTCCTTCGCTGTCTTTGTCTAGCCTGTCTCGATAATCACGATTATTTGGCTTGCGGAAGCCTCTCTTGATGCTTGGAAAGAGTGCATCAGCACTACGCGACAGTCAGTATCCTTCCTTGAACACATTTCGAGTGACATACGCAGATGACATATAATAGCAACCGAGAAAGGTTCTTCTGGCAGCTGCTGAGAAGTGATCCCCGTCAATCAAATCGGTGGATGTGACAGCGGCATCAGCTTTGATGGTATCAGGCGTTTCTTTATCAAGTCCCAGGTCAACGAGTAGGCTGATAGCCAGATTCATATACATGAACGAAGTAGTGTCTCGAGGGTTGACATGTGCTGGGTACCTGTATTCTTTCAGTTCATATTTCCACTGCCGCTTCGGCATCGGTTTCCGAACTTACCAAGCAATATAAACCATCAATCCCTGCAGGAAGTCAAGACTCCTCTGCCCCTGAAGAAGGACTTTGGAACTCAAGACACGTCTAAATTCATGGTCGATCTGATGATGCAGTAACCGGTCTTGAATCGATGCAGACGCAAGAATAGCCAGGAGAAGGAACGGCGAAGACCTCGACAGTGAAGGCACTGTGGCATCTGGAGGAACTTTGACGAACGGGAAGAAAGACGCCTTTTCCCTATACTTCGCGAGAAGCTCTTCAGCTTGCTTCAGTGTGACCTTTCGTTTCTCCACAACAGTCGGTTCCCCGTTTCCATGCTGCGGGGAATCTCCAGTGGACTCTGCTCCGTCTTCGTCACCATCCGCAAAGACACTCATGTGGTGTTGTTGAAGTGCAGCTATATCTTTGCTGATGTCCGGAGAGTGGACGGTAGGCAGTGATAACGAGAAGTCTGAATTACTGGTTGCAGGATTGACGCCGGTTGATCCTGAAGGGCGACTAAAAGGTCGGCATTAGTAGATGCCAGAAAACACGAATTCGATCCAAGAAGGCATATAGCAGGATATTGCGGGCCGGCGGTCACGGGTTTCGCTCGCGATGCGGCCGGCAGAACTCCAGCATCAGAATGCGGAATCCGAAAGTGAAAGCGGATGGGAAGAGTTCAAAACAAACTTACGAAGCTCGACTTCTCATCGGACGGGCCTTAGTCCTGACGATGCATTGAGTCCCATTCTGCTCACACTTTTGGCAGATGCCAGCCTGACTTTTGTAGACGCAGCGGCTCTTACTTGCCCGACAGGCTTCACAAGCCTTCGCATTTCTAAGTTTCGGAGTATTGGCCAAATTCTCGGACATGCTGTAAGTGGCAGTTTCTCGATCGAAAATTTATCTTCTTTACTTTTTCTCTCTCGTCCTGATCGATTGAAGTCAGCAGTGAGGAAGGATGGAGTTGCCAATGCTGACATAAAACATAACTTGCTCACTCCGTGGGTAAATCCGTATATCCGCAGCCAATCAGGCCTTTGAGGGTGGACAGTCATGTGACAGACACAACAAAGCACTGAATGAGGTTCTGTTTTTGTGTCCTGTCGGCTGTAGAAAACCCTCTTGATTAAGTGGAAGCCAATTGAATCTAATTCTTATGTCTCCATTTAGTTCAGATATGTCATGACAACCCTTTGACAGATCGGATCTATGTCTCTTCCACCAGCACGTCAGCAACACAAGCTCGATGGTCAGAGAGAATAATCCCATCATCGAAACGATTAGCCATAACCCCATACGTGAGATATTTGACCTTATCGCCCTTCCTTGAGAATATGAAATCGATTCGGGATTTCTTCTTGTCGACATAGCCGAAAGATGTGAATGTATACTCGTTCCCGGATCGCTTTTCCTTTGGCACTTGCAAACAGATATCCTCCATCGCCGACTCAGGAGATGTCATGATCTTATACGCATCGTCATCGGGAGGGCTGTTGAAATCTCCTGCCAACAGAACTGCCGATGGCTTCTCTGTATTCGTCAATGTTTTGACAATCGCGAGGATGATCTTGGCACTCTGTCTTCGTGACTCCACCCCTTCGTGATCGAAATGAGTGCTGAGAACCGCAACTTTCTTCCCTGTCTCGAGATGAATGAAGGTGCCAATAGTGACAATTCGAATGTTGGCTGCATCCCATCCTTTTGATGGCACGTCTGGCGTGGGGCTCATCCATTTCGTTTCCCAGCCCTTCAATTTCCAGATCGACGGTCTGTAGAAGATTGGGGAGTATTCTCCTGCCTGTTTACCGTTATTTCGACCGACGCCAATGTGTTCCCATGTTCCGGCTGCCGATGGACACTCATTCAGTGCTGCGTGAACATCGACAAGCTGAGAGTGAAGGACTTCTTGGAGGCAGATGAAGGTTGAAGGTGCGACTGAATTGATGACCAACTCGGTACACAAACGAGGGCATCGAACACTCCAGAATTCCTCCCCCTTAAAAGGCTTTTCAGTGGCATATCGGATGTTGTGGGAGATGATCCTGATGTCTATGGCGCTTTTGGATGTCTGTTGCCCATCTTTTGTTGCGGATGTATCTATCTTCATGATTGTGCTGACAATGTTTGGGGTCATAATATTTGAAGGCAATGACGAGAGTACTCCGTATAGGACCTACAATATAGTCAAAGGTGGTCAGCCTCGGAAATGTACTTCGGTGAGAACGCGTCAGGTCGTGCCGTTCTGAGGTCGACAAGATCCAGGAAATGAAACGCGGGGCAGCATGAAAGCCACTGTTGTCAGCCACAACCATCCCGTCTGCCAGCCACCTTCTTTCCACGACCTGCAACAACTTCATATCAACATCACAAAGTGTGATCCTCCACTATCCGCGCACTTACCTTCCTCAAGTGGTTATTTCCCGTCTATATAGCTTCCTTATCTTGATGATCTACATTGCAGACCCCATTTTCCATACCACGTTGCCACAGTTGGCAAGAGTGGGCAGCCATGATTTCCCCTGGCGAAAGCTTGCGTGGAAGCTTGTTCAAGTTGTATATAGCTTGTAGGCAGTACCTGCATCCGCTGCTTGGTAGAATCGGCGTTATTAATTGCATCTGAGATCCTGCCCCTCACCGAGATGTATCTCTCATCCGCCTCGTTTGCTCTTTGCACCTTAGCTGGCTTGTTTCTGAGCACTGTCGAAGCAGCTTCGGAAGTCGTCCAAGCTCAAATGCCCGCGAGAACAAGTTACGAAGGGACAAGCTGCAAACAGACCATTTTCCAGCATAGCTTTGCTTCTAGTTATGGTGTGCCATATGTTGGTAAGCTTTCCTATTACTTCCATCGACAGGTCTAACATCCAAGCCCAGGAATTTACAGTCCGCCCAAAGACTGCTCATTCACAACTACAATTTTCAACATCTCAGTCAAATCTCGAGGGCGACAATATGACAGACTCGCGCTCCTCTTTCTGGGCGATATAGAAGTATGGCGGACGTCAACAGCTATGCCCAGCCAAGAGGGGATATTTTGTAGGTCCTGAGAAGTCTCATTCATTTCAGAAGCCATGGCGCAAGTTCTCATAGAGAAATGTATCTTATCATATTCTCCAAGCTTGCCTGGTGAAGGTATTACTGATTTAGCGGTGGCCCAGGGTCGTATCAGAAAGACATGACCGCCTTCGACACCCTTCTCAGGACGGATCAGAAAGTCATCTTCGATCTGAGCAATGTTTTCACGGACCTCTATACTGGAGCTTTCAATGTCACTCTCGAGGCGTTGTACTACAATGATAAGTACATTTCCGAGCTCACTCCGCCAGACAAGATCTTCCCGATCTCAGCACTCGCCTCAAGCAAAAATATCTCGTCCGTCATGTCTCTTCCGGATGACAATGCAACGGTCTCAATCCAGCTCCCCAGAAATGTTAAACACGCGATTGTCTCGCTTCAGGCATCCGGAAATGGTGCTGAGGAGTTCTGGTATACCAATGTCCCAACAGAATATGTAAACACTTTCCCAGAGAACCCAGGCTGGTTGTTTGGATACAGTCCCTTCAGAGAAGTCCAACTTTTGATCGACGGCAAGTTGGCAGGAGTGTCTTGGCCATTCCCGCTTCTATTTACCGGTGGTGTTGATCCGGGACTCTGGCGACCGATTGTCGGGATCGATGCCTACGATATGCCGACATTTGATATTGACGTGACTCCATGGCTACCTTTGCTGTGTGATGGGAAGCCTCACGTTTTCGGTATCAAAGTAGTTGCATTTGACAGCACGGCGAAGGGCAATGTCGGAACCATCGGTCAGAACTGGTGGGTGACCGGTACCGTCTTTGTTTGGCTCGACACACACGGCAAGCAGACTACTGGAAGTGTAAGTGACAGTCTGTTTACTGCTTTCATACGTGGCTGACCATAATTTAGGGCGTCGCTAGCCATATCTCAGATCCGGTCTTCGGCTACCACCCCCAAGCCACAACCACTACCATTGGCAACACTACCAGTAACTCATCCTTCTACTTTGACTTGACGGCCAGAAGGAGCCTGTCCATTTCATCCACCATTCACACGTCCTCTGGGTCCAAAGTAGCTACCTGGTCACAGTCTCTTGCCTTCACCAATATTCAAAACATGACCGATTTGGCCTTCAACCAGTACGTATTGGGGAAGCCCATTTTCTTCTACTTTTCATTGTCTCGGGAGTCAGGACGTTTCTGAGATGCGTCCCAAGACATTCCCGATGGGCAATTACTGACTTCCCATTGTGTATAGATCCCTCAGCATGCTCACGACCGGCTCACATACCGATTCATTCTCTAGCATAAGAACGAGCTATTCTTACCCTCTCAATCTCTACAGCTCCTACGTCATCGCACCAGCATCTAAGATCACGCTCTCTTCGGTCCTGGCCCTCATTGACCGAAGTCTCATTACAAAGGGTATCAACCTGCTTTCCTATCTAAGTGGGATCAAACTCGGTAGTGAGAGTTTAAGCACGAGACAGAACGCTGAGAGCAAGTATTACTGGAATGAGACGATTGTGGAGGGGACCGCTGATGACACGGGACTATTGGAGCAGTGGTTCTCATACGCGGGGAAGTCGGGACTGAGGTCGAATGGAGTCAGGAAGTTCTCGAGACATCTGAAGGAGGTGGATGATGAGATTGTGTTTGATGACGAAGCTTGGAAGACCATGAATGTGCCTGCTACTCAACCCTTGCCGTATGTTGAAGGGGAGCCTGTCGTGTGACACGCGCAAGAAACACAACTGCGTTAAAAAGCAGATGATGAGAAGGCTTCGTTCATATTGTACATATTAAGATTAAGTATTCTTATGTTATAGTGCTCCTAGTGTCCCAAAACATTTCGTCAGACAGCCTGTGTCTTGATCCAGCACAATGACGATGGCCCAAACCAAATACAATATCAAACAGAACTAACACCAATATCCAAGATTACAGGAACATCTCCTTGCAAGCTAGATCACCTTCTGCCATGCCCCGACTAGACCATCCGATATTCCACACACTGATTCTCGTGACCAGCAAAACCAGGGGCCTCAAGTACAGGTCCACCCTCATGAGAACCGATTTCTTCTCTGTATGTAGGAGGAATCGTTTCCTCCGACAGCGTCTTTGAGTACTCTCATGGCCCTTTTCACTTGGTTTGAATTCTCATAAAATGTCCCTCTTCATCCCCATGCTCGACAACTGTCTCTGAGCTCGACCTTGGTGTCGATCCCGGGCTTGACTTCACAGCCCTCTCAGACCTCCTCATTTCAACCATAGCGTTCTTGGCTCGCTGCTCCCTCTCCAACATCTCTTCCTTGGCCCTCGCCATCTTCGCACTCAACTCAGGGTCGACCGGCCAATACATTTCATATCCTTCTCCAAGTTGCTGTCCATGTATTCACTTCTCATCATCACTCTCCACAATCGGCTCCAAGCTCGGCGTGATGACAATCTCGGGGATCGATGAGCTTGAGCTTGTTGGTCTGTTTTGCTGCTCCATGGCTAGCATGGCGGCTTTGGCGCGTGCCATCTTGTCGGTGAAGTCGAAGTTGATTTCTGGTTGGGGTTGGGATTTGGGGCGAGAGATGTAGAGGGCACGGCTAGGGAGGGAGTGGGAGTAGGAGGTGGAGGTTTGACGGAATTGTCTGATCGGTCGTGTTAGTTTTTGTTAAGGAAAATAAGGAAGAGGAGATATTTACCTGCTGTCCATTGTGTAGGATTGAGATGTTATGAGGAAAACAGTAGAGGTGTCTATTTTGAGGGATAGAATATTCGCCAGGAACAGTGTTTGCTCGAAGAAAGAAGATGAAGGTGAAAGATAGATTGGCTTGAGCAAAAAAGAAGTCTTTGAAATATGGGGAAGCCAGATGAGGATATATAGAAAGTAATCTGTGATCTTCAACATCGAAGGTAACGGACCATTTCACCCTCGAAACAGAAAACACGACCAACACCATGCCCCACACGACGCAAAGTCTTTAAGGTTACCTCACCCTAAATCACCTCAAACAAACATCTCATTGGACCCAAGACGAGGAGATCCCTACTAAGCATCCCTAGCTCTTGCATCTGCCACTCGGGATTCCCACTTGCATCATAGGACCCTTAGCTGCAACAGGGATTTTCACGGTTTTGGCTCTCCCCACTAGGAGAGAATGGGACTGTGAAGACCGTCATGTGGACGTGAAATCCACTGAATTAGGAAGTGTGAGCTTGCTCTCCTCCAGTCAGATGCCGTACTCGGAAGAAAAATAGCTATGATGCATTGTCCCGCCGCTAAGGCATGGAATGTGTTCGTATTTTTAGGCTTCGTATTGCGGGAGATCTGCAGTGTGAGCTTTGTGGTTGGTTGGGTAGTGAACTGAACGAGGGAGAAACTCAAGACACGAGGTTGAGAAATGGTTGAAACAGAGGAGGAATTGTAGATCTGGTACGATTTTCTGCTTGGGCGGTTGGACTTCTCGTGTTCTTTTGTTCCTCGTGAGCACAGTCTCGTCCAACGGAAAAAGGGGCTCGCTTGTTGAATTGCATGACAAGCGAGATCGTCAATTCACAGCCAATAAATGAATTTGAGCCGGGAAGAAAAACCCGGGGGCAGGGGACTCGTGAATTTTTTGGTCGCTTTTTCGACCCGTCTTGAGATTGTGGACCGTCCTAAGATGTGGCGTCGGTAGTTCTTTGTTTGCCTTGGCGTATGTCAAGTTCCCGAAGCCTCGGGTTGAGCGTTAAGTTTCAAGTGGGGATGATTGACAGCGGCAAGCACAGAATTGAAATCGTTCTTTGGTTCTGTCCTTCGATTCTCGTTGTAAGTTTATCAGTTTACAAGTCTTTCCCAGCCTGCTCTCTTTCCATTAACCTCTTGAAACCTCAATCTCCAAGCAAAGGCATGTAAAGGATGAAATCGTTGGGTATCACATGACCAGGATCCGCGAAAACACAGCCACGAAACCCTTCCGATATCCCCACACTTCGGCCCTTTCCCTTTCGTATTCTTCGCTCCACCTTTGAAAGCTTAAAGATCGACAACTTCTCTGCCCCCTTGCATGTTGCGGCTCAAAGGAAAAAGTCAACGTTACCTGCAATTGCCACTGGTCGAATCATCGGTCCAAAAGTAAGCGAAGAGGTTGAGGAAAGGGATAGTTCCATCGGGTCGGCTACCCCGTTCACTTAAACAGGGTAGATCTTCAGCCTCACGACCCCCTACTCGTGCGCCAATAAAAAAGGTGTCGGTTCCGCGCCGGTCGTTGCTCCGGCGAGCGTTTAGCTATGATTTTCTCAAATGTTCGGCATGACGTTTAGTGCAGCGCGCAGTGCCATGTGTACCTGCGCCCTACCGAGCTTGCCTACCTATATTTGTGACTTTGTGGCTGGCTGGTGTGATCGGCTTGAATGCCACGACCCGAAGTCTATATTGGCATGCGCTAGGGAGAGGTGGACGTCGTATTTTGAGTTCTGTGGGGTGCTGCCACCTGCTTTGTGCTCAAGACATGGAATTCTGTGAAGGGGGGTTCATTGTATATAAGTCTCGTCGATCTCTTCCGTCTGTTTTCTGATCATCTCAACTTTACTTCTGTATTCCACCCATCAAATCCTGGGATTCGTAAAACAGGCATCTTCTCAACTCAACTTCATCAGTTCCTTCCAAGTTGAAATATGCTGTCTTCAATTTTCATTATTGCAGCCGGTTTGACGACGGTTCTTGCGGTGGTAAGTACTCCCTTCCTCTCAAAACATTTTCAAAGGCTAACATGTCACAGCCAGCACCACAAGCAGCACCAGGGACTCTTGGTCTTGGAGAGCAATGCGCAAGCTCATCAGAGTGTGCCAATGGAGCAAATTGCTACTCTACCAACTCGGGACTAATTACTCGCTGCGGTAACTTCCAAGCATCTTGCAGCTCCGACTCTCAATGCGCATACAATACCTGCGAGGACGGCCTCTGTAATGGCTTCATCGCCTCAACCACTACCACCTCGAGCGCTCAAGCGACTGGAACCTCAACGATAGTCTACCTTCCACTTGGCGCCGACTGCAATCCTGACTCGACACCTTGTGCGAACGGCGCTCAGTGCTACGCAACAAATTCGATGCTCCAGCCACGTTGTGGTAACTTCCAGTCGGCGTGTACGAGCGACGCACAGTGTGCTTTCAACACGTGTAACCAGGGACTTTGCAATGGCTTCATCGCAACCACTTCCTCAACATCAAGCTCGCAGCCTACCAGCACAGCTTCAAGTGCTCAATCCACCAGCACATCAACGACCGTCTACCTCCCCCTCGGAGCAAACTGCAGTCCCAACTCGACGCCCTGCGCAAACGGCGCTCAATGCTATGCCACGAACTCAATGTTGCAAACTCGCTGCGGTAATTTCCAATCAGCTTGCACGAGTGATGCACAGTGTGCATTCAATACATGTAACCAAGGACTCTGCAATGGTTTCCTTTCCACCAACAGCTCTTCAGCTGCAAGCACTGCTCCAACCACTTCATCTCCAGGTGCTTCATCCACTGCTCAAAGCACCGCTGCTGTGATCACGACTCCTATCGTTACAGAGAGCTCTGTTGTTGTTACACCTTCCGCCACTGGAGGTTCGAGCTCAAGCTCGAGCTCTACTCCAACGACATCGGCAACAGTGCAGGTTAACACCAATGCTGCGGCGGGATCTAAGAGTGGACCCCTCGGACTTGTCGTTGCGGGCGCGGCTGTGATGTTTGCTTTCGCGTAAGGCTATTCATTGCAAAAAGGAATCGCTACCCAGAGCAGAATCTATATTTATGCGGGCAATGAAGCGCGCCGGCTTGTTGCCGGGAGTTAGAGATAGAAGATTAGGCGCGTAATGTATATAATAGACCAAACTCCCCATAGATAAATGACTTCAATATGTACACGAACTTTGCCATTCACATCATTTCGAGTGTTTGTCTAGGCCCACAAAGGCCTCGCAACCTTGACCAAAACAAAGCCTGAACGCAAGCGAGCGAGCCCCCTGGACCATAATCAGGGCTTCGCTTCGGTAGTTCAGGGCAGAGACGCTAGAAAGCTTACCCTATCGCTGTCGCGGCCCGCGTCGATTCAGATTTCCACGCGAAACCTCACGAGCTCCAACTCTTTCACTGTCTTCAACCAGCACACTGCTCGCTCGCGACCGCGAAACCGCCCGTCCTCCGCAGATCTGAAATCTCTACTTGGTCTTCATCTCAGTCTCAATGAAAACACTGCGACGTATTAAGCCGGCCATGTCGCAGCCAAGGTGACGCGATGGTGTCAGCCATTTCGAGCGCGAGATCTCCACCCAACAAGCTGATTGTAATGGAAGCGGAAAGATTATGGCGAATTTGATCGAGCATGTACTGAATGCGCGATTGCACTATGAATTGTGGTCTTATCAGGGACACGAAACATCGCTGGCGAGATGTGGGCCCATCACGCCTCTCCCTCGCAGAACTTCGAATTCGATCCCTCTGCCACACAGACACCCTGATATCCTTTGGCAGACTGCCTTTCTTGAGGTCAGCTATGCTCGTTAGAGGTCTGCGAAGCATGGTCATCGGGCGAGGAACTGGATCTTACGAGGACAATAAGTGTTGTTAATGAGGAAGATCGCGGCAGAAAAGCAGGAGCCTGCATGCTTGACACAGCGGAGACATCGCTGGCTCCTCGATGAGCTTGCCATGCCAGGTCACCATATCTGATAGAAGCCTCCTATGCTAACCTGCCGCAGGACCTCGTTCTCGGCTCGCCACTTTCCTACTTTTTGAAGCATGTTCTTAGAGTGATCTCTGTGGCGAGATAGCCAACCTGTGTAGGTCGATGGCTGTGACCTCGTCCTAGATAGAGTGGACCGGTCGACTCCAGCTGCCAAGTTTTCTAGTGTTGGAGACCACATCAGGTAAACGCGTTCGAGCTGGGCAACCACGTACTGTTCTGAAGTTCCTTTCTATACTGCGCTACTCGCCCGTTTTTGGACAGCGATTGCAATAGGAACAGTCACCCGGAAGACATTACTTGGCTGACACAGAGAGAATCACTGCTGAAGTGGACAGATCTATGCAAGCAGATCCCTGGTTCTCCTGCACCTACGCACTGTCAATCAATGAGAACGCTCAATACGTTCTGCTGTCTGAGGCGTACGCAGGCACCGAGGAATACCAAAGTTGGTGTTGCACGCTAGTGCCATCCTCAATATCTGCCTACAGCTTGTTCTTCATCTATAACGGCTTGCTCTTGAAACAAGCGCCTTGCATGTCCCAAGCCAGACCCTCGGTGGCAGTGCGGGGTTGATCGAGTCCAGAAGAAGGAATGAGTGACTCCTTCGACGAATCCGCTTATTTGGACTCTGTTTTTGCTGCCGGGCTCCAATGGATACTCTCGGTGAATCATTCATCGCCTTGCCAGCTTCACTCATAAGCTTCTCACCTCATTTCATACAGCAAACTTTGTTCTTTCTATTGTTCTGGTTTCTCACATCCATTTTAGGGATCA
Organism: Cadophora malorum; assembly: GCA_017365405.1. Lineage (NCBI taxonomy): Eukaryota > Fungi > Ascomycota > Leotiomycetes > Helotiales > Ploettnerulaceae > Cadophora > Cadophora malorum. The sequence continues at coordinate 117,751 of JAFJYH010000074.1, forward strand.
TGATTCCATCTTACGAGTTGATACACAATTAAGCAAACTCCGCCTTGACCGCGCAATAAAATTTATTGGTATGATTGGCTGCGTCAGAGATGCTTACGAGTTCGTCGTGAGCATCGGGTCTCTCCGGCAATGGCTGACCACCCTTCTTTTCCAATATACATTCAGATGAATAAGGACAAGTCCGAGATAGCCGAATGGTCCCTGCATATCCCAAAATATGTAATAAAACAAGTTTATATTCGATTATGTGATGGAAGTATTGCCTCCATCATGATAAGAGATTACGAGGTGTGGTGGCTTCGCCAAGATGAAGCTCCACGTGAAGCGCTATCCAACTCGTCTGACCAGTGAACTCCTCATTCTGTTTCAGAGGAAGCATCACCACTTCTACATCACAGCCCTTTAGGGACGGTGACTATCTTCGGTATCTCACATCCCGCCGTGCCTACAGTGCGGGGAAGGATCCGATCCGCCTCGTTATTGGGCAGGCCAACCAGTCATACCTGGAATGCGGCTGATGTGGCTTCAGAATGGTTCTAGTCACCGGACAGGCTGCCATCAGAATGCCCCTGCAAGATCATCTCACGCCCTGCCTACTACTCAGACAGAAGCGCAGTCACCTACACCCACTCCCACAGGGGCATTTCGTATCGCATTCTCGTTCTTTCCCTCTCTGTCTCTCTCTTTCCTACTTTGACTCGCAGCGCACTTGGCTTTTATAATATTTATTCAAGGTTTAGCAAGGCAAAATGAGTGTGTGTCTTACATGTATCGGGGGTATGATTCATAATCTTCCACACGCGCTCGCCGAGTGAGGCGCATGGTGATTAATGGTTGCAGCCTTCACGCAAGGCTTCTGTGTGACTACTATTTATCTCCTCACGTTCCCCGTGAATTGTCCACTCTTTTCCTTCCAAATTTCACGAGACACACATCACCTGCATACTACACTCGCTTCTCACGTTCTTTAAAGATCAATTACCTCCACATATACACACATCCAGACCGGCCGTGAGCCGGGCTTTGAACAGTACACTGAAAAAAGCGACAACCATACCGGTCAAGGAGGAAGCCATATTTTCAAGCACAATGCCTATTCACGAGCTCCAACGCCGAGACTCCTGGCCTCCGACCGTCGTTCGCCTTCACAACGATGACACCGAGGAAGATCCAATCGACGACGACCCATTCTCATTCTTCCTCACCTCGCCCGAAGAACTCGATGACTTCCTCGACGAAGACCTCTCCGCTGGCATCGAAACACCTGAATCATCATCGCCCGTCAGAGAAGTCTCTCCATCAGCACTCCAGCGCTCGCCCCTCCCAGACGAAGATTCCGACGACGAAGATGACAGCTTCGGTCTTGCTATGCCGCTTTCTCTCAAGGATTTCACTCGCAAGCACAGCTCTTCGAACGGTAGGAAGTCCCGCGCAGGACAGCGGGTCGATGATCTAAAGGGTCTCGGCATCGCTCTGCCGCCGAATGCGGAATTCTCGGCTTCGAGAGGAAGGGCGAAGGTACGATTGACGCCGCCATCGCGCAGTGGAAGAGGTCGGGGTCAGACTAGAAGTCTTTCGGCGAGGAGACCGCAGAGTTGGAGTTTGCCGAGTCCGGATATCTATTCGATCAAGGAGGAGAGGGAGAGTGATGAGGATTTGAAGAAGGATGGGGAGGTGATGGACAAGTTTGTGGAGACGCCGATCTCTGCGAGTGCGCCGGCTAGCACGAGGATTGATCAGGTGATGATGGGTGTGGATATGGGGAAGAAGAAGCCGAAGAAGAGGGTTCACTGGGCTCTGTAATGGATGGGAACTGAGGGGATACATGAGGAAAACCAATTTGCATCTGCATTGCTAGGCGTTTGGGGTACGGGAAGTGGACTTGCATTGTTTTCTTTTACTGAGGGATAAGTGGTGGGAGGAGAAAGTCAGGATGGTATGGACTGTGGCTAAGGGGTTCTTATTTGGCATCTCTAATATTGCTTTAGGTGTACTATAGATTTCTCATAGCTTTGAGTGACCGATCATAGGTCAGGTGAAGTCGGAGGGAGGGCTGATCAGGCAACAACATACAGCATGGATTACAGATTGAAAGCTGGCATCAATCTACTCAAATTAGGACAAACACAAATTGCACGTCCAACATCAAACTTCCAGAACTCAACATCAATTCGTTGCGTTTGACACTATGATTCCCTTTATCAAATACCCCTTAGGCGAGGAGACTCCATTCCATCCTCCGTACCAGTGATGAAGTAATCCATTAGAGGTGCGACACCTTAGCAAAGTTCAATAGTGGGTGTGGTAGATTGTCGAACACCACAAATCCCGAAAGCAGATTAGCATGCAGAGGGCAATGCTCACCACCAACCAGATTACCTGGCACGCGGATCGAGCTGTTTTATATCTATTCCTATATGTCGAATCCTATGTCCATATTCTTCTTATATGTCTTGAAAGCATGTCGTGACTTTTACTACTCGAAGGTTTCTATTTTCCTGCCTGAAGTAGAGGCTATGAAGCTACCATGACCGACTTGACTTGGCTGTTCTGCCTTGACTTGACGTGACGACATGAGTTCTCTCTCTTCATGCCGATATTAGGGCATCGAAATGTAATTAGAATGAAGCTGGAAGGGAACTAAAAGTATCATAATCGAATATTACAAACCAGCCTTTAAAAAAGTTGTTCATATGGTAACAAACCACGACAATCATGGCGACCATGCTCTTGAGGTGACCTTTGGAACTCATCGATGGCTTGCAAGATTCTGTGGTCATATATTCATTGGCGTATAGCAGAACAAATAATTCAACAGGATCGTCATATTTCGATACCGGACAAAGCGGTATCGGTACCAAATCTGGGCATCCATCGGTTCGGACTAAACTAGCACCGTCGCATCTTGCGATCCTCTGGCACACAATTTATGCACAGCATCACGAACTTACTATTCTGGGTTTATTACTTCGAAGAAGAATCTGCCCACCGAGCTTCTCGCCCAGCAGCTCGACCTTAGAGAGGACACTGCCCAAGCAAAACGTGAGTGTGTCCTCGCTTGCGATTCCTGCTTTCCAGCTATAACTCCTTGTACAGTTCCCCCACGTCCCCTCAAGCCCCTCTCGATGACAAAATCGCCGACCAAATAGAGACTGACACATTACAGGTCACCGTCTGTCCAAGATGAGCGTGTTTTCTTGACGCATTCGCCGTGTTCTACAAAAAATGCATCCTCCCCTTCCCCTTCCCCATCTTCAATGCAGACGACTCAATCAATGTCCCCGAAATCCTCACGAACCTCCCCATGAACCTCCTCATGCTCACCTGGTTCACATTAGCCCTCTACGGCCTCCTCACCCTCCTCAAACGCTACCTCTGGCTCATCTGCATGCATGAAAGACGGCGCGTCCTCCTGGAACTCATCCGTACCCCCTTCAAACAACAATGACAATAGCAATGACAATGTCTACAACAAAGACAACAAACGCAACGAGATGCTCCTAGACCTATCCTTCGAATTCACCGAGCAGCGAGATTTCAGAACCGATGAGCTCCTAGCGCATGTAGATGCAAAGTTTGAGATCATGGAGGATGCGGGTATGGTTGGGTGCGGATGGGAATGTTCTGCATGATATGAACTGGGGATTCTTGGAGGATGATGTACTGATTGGGAAATTGCTGGAGCGAAGGAGGAAGAGTGCGAGGTTGAAGAGGAATTTTGTGTGGGAGGAGGTTAGGGATGTGTGCGGGGTGGAGAGGAGTAGTTTTTTTGCTGCTGATGAGAGGAAGTATCTGAGGTTGAAGAGGGTGATTGGGGAGTGGAAGGAGGCTCGCGCCGAGGCGAGAGATGCAGAAAAAGAGGCAGATTCTGATAGATATTGAGTCGGGAGGTTAACGTGTGCAGGCATGTATGCGATCTGGGTTGGCGGAAGGAGAAGAGGCGGGTTCTGATAGGTGTTGAGTAGGACCGTTTGTATGTAGATGTATGCGATTTGGCTGGTGAAAGGAGAAATAGGGATGGCTAGCTGCCGTGGCAGGAAATTTACTTGTTGAAAGTACAATCTACCTACAGCATATTCAAAGTGATAGAATAGAGTGATGACACTTGCGCGGTATGCATCTGTGTGCAGGGAGATATGAATAACCACGGGATGCCGCCCGGATACTTATCTTATATGAAGCACAGACTTCAACAATACGATCTTCTGGTTTTGGTACATGTATCGAAGATCATCATCGACGGCACTCAATGATTTAGCACCGATCAAGACACAGAGAGGGGGAGAGTGTGAAGCGAATCAGATTTTCAGATCCTAATCCTATCTACTCAATGAAGCGCAGTAAACCGCAACAATCAATCTAGCCTTCCTCAAATCATCCCCCCGTTACTGAAGGAAACCCATACTCCGAGAACGCCATCCCCCCATCCATCCCACAAAGATCCATATCATCCCATTTCATGGCCTGCTTGTCGCTGTTGACATCGCCGTCGCCATCGTCATCGCCATCGCCAGTGAAGCAGAAAAGAGCATGCAGCAAAGGTATCGAACTAAAACTCAAAGCGAAAGCCACTCAAGAGAAATAAAAGCAGCGCTCAACCATCTCCCCCCTATGTGTCGTGTTGTGTGTTATTCATTGCCTCGAGGCCAGTCCGCCTATCCCATTTTATGCGCCAGTCCAGTTATCCAGCCGAAGAAAATGGCATGTGTAGGAAGATGCCAGCAACGCATCAAAATCAAAACAGCAAAGAGAAAAACACACACGCTCGGCCTACTGCGAAGGCGTATGCGCAACAACCACATCCGGATCCGGCAGCTCACTCTCATCCATCTTAAAACTATACAGCCTAACCTCACAATCCTCACTCCCAGTCACCATCTTACTATCGCTCAACCCAATACACGTCACGGGCCCAGCATGACCCGAGAAAGTCTTCTCGCATTTTCCCGTCCTAGCATCCCAAACTTTGACCATGCGGTCTTCGGCTCCGGAGACGACGCGGAGCGTGTCGGCGGCGACTGCCCAGACGCCTTCGACGTGGCCGAACATCGTTTTCAGACAGCGGCCCGTGGAGACGTCCCACAGGCGGACGGTGGAGTCGAGGGCGCCGGTGACCATGTAGCGGGGTGGGTGAGGACGTGAGCTGGGCCAGTCGTCGCCGTAGGGTTGCTCGGTTTGGGAAAGGGGTGTTTGAAGATCGGTTGAGCTAGCTGTACTGCTTGTTCCATCGTCATCTTCGCCATCGACGTCTTCGGGTTCGTATTCTGGAGGCAGGAGGGTGATTTGCTGTACTTGGCCTACGTGCGCTTCAAAAATTCGAATCGTTTTCCGGGTATCGAGATCCCAGAGACGGATAGTACAGTCGTCGGATGCTGAGAAGACGGTTCGAGATGCCGAGTCTACTCTGACAGCATTGACCCAGTCCTTGTGACCTCGAAGACAGAATGTCGATTTGTCCTCAAAATTCCAGATCTTGACACTCTTGTCTATCGAGCCGGAAGCCAGAAATTTGCCTTCGAAGTTGACTGCTATTACTCCTTCGGTATGGCCTTGGTAGCTAGATATGCATTCTCCTGTGCGCCAATTCCATACTCTGACCGTTCTATCCAGACTTCCGCTGATAAGCTTCGTATCATCAAATTGAAGGGCCCGGATCCCAGAAGTGTGGCCTCGAAGGGTCCGTAAGCATTCTCCACTCTCGATATCCCAGATCTTGATCGTCGAGTCGTAGGATCCAGTAGCCAAAATATTGTCGTCAAATTGCAAACACATAACGCCATTTGTATGACCCCTGAAGATCTTGGTCGAACACCTTCCATACTTCCAGTTTGTCCCAACCTTGAATCGATCCTTGTAAACATCCTTCCAAGGACGGAACTTTGGTTTGCCGAAATATGAATCTTCGGGGTTCATTCTTTGCCGTTTGCTTGCCTCGGGTGATGTAGGAAGCATATCGGATTTGAATGCAGTGGCGTCTCTCTTCGTCGATCCATTCAACGATGGTGACTTGATCATTTCTAGACTTCCTTGTTCATCAGGCATTGGTGTCAGGTTCGGCGACCATTCATTCAACCCTCTTCCAGTAGCACGTAGCTGTTGCTGCCGTTTCCAGTCTCTCAATCTCTTCCTTTCCAATAATGGCAAGCCCCAGCCACACTTAATACATTTGCGATCGATGTGTTGCTCGCACATCTTGTGCCATACCACATCGTCGTCTGCCAATATCCTCCACTTCTGACTGACTTGCGCCGCCTTACATAGCGATGTCGTATCTAGGTAACACAGAATCTTGAACGAGATTTCAGAGGGAAGAGCGGCGATAAAGTCGATTCGAATGAGGTCCCGTACAGCGGTAGAGAGGTATGAAAGTTGAGGGAAACAGCATTGCGTAAGAATGCCCTGCAGCATAAGATTTCTGTGTTTCGCAGGCGCAGCGGAGAAAAGTGACCAGACATGTGAGATGCCCTGTTGATCTCCTTGAGATAAAGTCTCGAGTTCCTATTACCAGTCAGCCATGTCCTCATCCATCCAAGAAGTCATCAGCATACCCTTTGCAAATTCTCCATAGTAGGCTCGTCTGCCGTCCTCCTACATTTTGAGTCTGGCCGATGGCGATAGCAGTACTTTGTATTCGGGTCCTTCTGGGTCGTTGTCGAGGTAGAACCAAGTCCCATCGGAGCATACTGCTCAGGTATATGTCTTGCAAGAAACGGGGCGACCGTCATGCCTGCGACCTTGTTCGTTGTGGATAAAGCGATGGTGGGATCTGTTCCGTCACCCTCGTGCTGGCGATTGCAATTATCATGAGAGGGAGGATCTCCGGCTTCCGAGACGAGAGCAGCGGCCATCTGCATTGTGTGCTCTTGCATGTCTGTCCGTGAATCTGACGGCATTTCGATAGTCATGGCATGACCGTTGGTCAGGGCGCTGTTGCGTTTCGAAGAGGTATGGTGGTTGTGGGAGGAGTCCTTTGTTCGGCGGCCGGATGGTCCTGGTACTTCTATGGATTGGCGCAGAGCCATAGGGTCGGTGCGAGGAATTGACGCCATAGTTGGACAAAGAGGAGAGGGCAGGACTGGTCCTTCAGCCGCGCAGAGGGGGCGAGTTGTACGAGGGCCAGGAGCGGCAATCTGACTCAGATGGGGAAGCGCATCAATGCCGTGCTGGGTCGAAGTCGTGATCGGCCAGAGGAAGAGTGCAATGCTTTGTAGGACAAGGAATGTTGTTGAAATGGCGGAGGACTCAGGGCAGGTTGAATGGGAGCGGCGACGAGGTCGTCACTTTCTGCTAGATGGCGTGCTTCGGACGACAAGGTTAGTGGAGTGGACTGGGTTGAGTCTGGCGGGCGGGCGGGATGAGGCTGGTGCTGGTCAGGCTCAGGCTCAGGCTCAGGCTCAGGCTCAGGGTCGGCTCCAGGGTTCCAAGTTCCAAGCGAAGGAACAATTACAGGCTTAGGATTGGCTGTATCTGTGCCTTCTTTTGACTTGCGAGATTTGATACTGTCAGAAATGGATGGCAAACATCCAATATCATAATGAGGCAACATTGAAGTGCAGATTCACTAGAACATATCCATAGAAAAATCAAGTATTTGCGCTGACGCCTCTACTACCCCTTTTGTGCTTGCTATTACGTTCTTTTCAGTCATGCGATGGATCTCAACCTCTAAAGAAAAGCGGAGGCGCAAAGTGGCGGCTCAGTCCTGGTCTAGGATCCAGGCATCGATAACGTGATTGAGCACGACATGGAACCGAAGAACCAAGAACTCAATTTTCATTGAAAACGGATTTCTAATTCTCAATTGTTCTGGATTCGAAGTATAAAGCCACGCATTGGTAATGAATTGAGGTCCGGCTTATCATTAAAATTTTCATCTTTTCGCGGGATGACCTTTTGCTTCTTTTCTTTTCTTCTCTTCATTTTCTCTTTCGAGCCCAAACTTCCACCAGACTTATGTAAGCTCCTCTTCGAGTTAGCCCTTCTCACCGCCACGCGGAAAGCCGCACAGGGACCCCTGGACCCCGAGCGGGAGATCATTCTAACTTCCGAGTACGCTGGGCTGGGCTGCATTGCGGGGAAAGTGGGAGGAAAGGGTGATTCGTGGATGGATTGTTTTGATGTGTCCTGGATGCATAAGGGATGCGACTCTCGACGACCTGAATCGTGTGAGAGGGTTTGAGAGGAGCGAAGATGTGGCCAAGATGGAATGAAAGTGGTGTGACTTTTGAGGGACGTCTATGGGACGACGCACTGAGCTGTGAAGAGTTCATCAATTAGGAACTCTACCTTCCTAAGAGGAGGGTTTTCTTCACTTTCACAAATTATGCTAGCACATAGTTTTCGCTTCTATGACTCAGTATAGAGCTTGCACCTATAGAACACTGCATATTTCAATCGTTATCTCCAGCTTTGAATGTCTCTCGTCTTGACACTCACAATAAGCTCGAGGAGGTTTCTTATCTCGACCTGTTGTCAGTTTGTACTCTACAGTGATTGTATCTAAGCAAGTGGAAAATATTTGCACTGCTGGGTGTCATAGGCCCTAGTCCGGACATGTCATACAAAAGAAAAGATGCAGGCTTGATGGACACGTTAATGTTCTTATCCAATTGCACGTGATGTTTACGTTGGGTGTCACTTGGCTAGGACGATGCGAGTCGGAACCAGTGCATACCCCCAAACACAATTAGAGTCTTATCCCCTACATCTATATATCAATCAAATTCTGAAGACACCGTCGCTCAGGTATAGGAGGCGCTCAGAGATTGGAATTGTTGAGTTTGGGTAGGATGATCTTGTACACTGCTTTTGTGTCGGGGAAGTAAAGTGCTCAGCGGATTTCAAAACATATGATTTGGTATCGCTGTGTGTTGGATGAAGAGATGAGGGACTTAGCGGGAGGGTGGGGGAATACATCTTGTTGAGGTTGTGGAATGAAAGGAAATTACGGATCTTGACAAGACTAATACCAATCAATGTTTCCTGTAAATGCAACACGAGGGTGTAGGTATTAAGGATATATTTATTGAATGGCAGTTCCCTGTTCCTACCATAGAAATGGATACTATAAACCTCCGTCTCGATAAAAAAAATCAACAATCAGTTTTCACGTTCAGTAAGCGAGTGAAGAAATCAGTGTCGAGTTTGAAGCGGAAGGTATCAAGGATCACGTCTCTTCTTATGTCCTTCAGGAGAATGCAATTGAACCTGCACTACACTCATTGATCCGCTGTTAACATAGCCTATCCCGAAAAGAAAGTACGGGATAAGAATACAGAGTGGAAGGGAAAAAAGTAAGGACAAGAAAAGATGAGAAAATATACCTCTACCAAGAATCAATGCATGTCCCGAAACTCTCCTTTGTACAAGCACCTCGCGCAATACTTATTGATTTTCACGATCCACTGATGCCGCCTCGGCTGCCCTTGTCCTCCAATTTCGTTCAGACTGCCTGTATACTCGCCCACTCCTTCCGATCTTCGTGAACTCCACAGCCCTAGCCACCAATCCCTCAAAATCTACCTATGGCACAACCATGTTCGGACGTCAGATTTGGACGCTGGGTGGTAGTACGTCGGACAGATTATGGATGGATATATTGGGACGGTGGACGAGTTAGTGTTCAGTATCGATATCTGGCCGAAGGAAAAGAGAACCGAGGAGGGATTCGAAGCGGGAGGAGAGGCGGCTTGAATCAAATCGTCTCAAGAGGTGATATTCTTGATTATTTGAAACCAAGACAAACAAGACGAGGCAAAGACCTGGGCAATGAGCTTGATCTACTCTTGGACTCGAGCTTACTAGACCACCGATGACCCTTGTCAACCCAGTATGGCACTTCCGATATCACATTCCACATTTCATAAGCCATGCTTCGCTTAAAGAGACATGTCATCTTTTCCCGCATTCTGTCAACAGACCCCCACCCTCAGAATATCAATTCCTCATAGTTTACTCGTCGCATTTCAAATTCAAGACATACCATGCCAAGTTTCATCACACCGCGCTTTTCCTTGCGTATGGCAATTTCTCGTTCCCAATTCTACTTCCCCATCCCACACGACCAAATACCATCCCCCCTGGATGCGATTCAAGTCGCGCCACTGAAGGGGTGATTGGATCATACTAAGACAATAACCAAGACAATTCCTCCAGAACTTAAATTGTCATTTTCGTCTCCCAAAAGTGCCAATTCCTCACGAGTAGATGGTATATTCACGTCTCCTTCAGCGTGTTACAGCGTCAATTGTGGGGCCGTGAAGCTGACCTGTAAGTCCTTCAGGCTTCGCACCGCGCTTACAGGTTGTGTTTACAGGGCTCCCAGCCTGCTGCATAAAATGACATTTGAAAGGATTAGAAGTAATATCATCTTTCAAGACAGATCAGATTAAAATCAAATTTGACAGAAATTGACTTAAAATTTCTTGTACTCGAAGATACGGGCTGCTCCATTTTCATCATAGCCCCTCAAAACCAAAGCAAGCCTTCCCAAAAGTGCGACCTTCCAGAGCCTTCGTTCCCTGTATGCCGTGGGGCCCCCATCCTAGACTGCCACTCAGGGCGTTTGTGACAGCACCGAGCACTGAAGCTGGTTTGGATCTGGCGTGTCAGGGAACACCCGTCCTCTCATTCTTTCACCTAACCAGTCTTTCAGAAAGCTCTCATGGTTTGACTTCGGATGATGCTAGCGCAATTGACTTGTCAAACAACAGATGATCATTGCCTTTGCCTCCAACTCTTCTCTTCTTGATATAGCTGCAACCGCATACGAAAGATACACGCTACTTTCATTTCCTGGTACAAGCTGTGTTGAGCCAACGTGCACACTTCACCGCACCATTATCAAAGGCCCTCCAATGGATATCCCCAACCCAAACAACGAACGGCGTAGTAATGATGGCGCCAACAAAGAACCCAACACTAAAATTCGGATACCCATACGGCAACCAGCTCTTGCAAGTTCCAACGATCACACTCCCCAGAGTATACAACACGCTCCAGTGAACGATGTAAAACCCAAACGAGATGTCTCCCATGTACATTGCCAGTCTGCTGGTGAATGGTCTTTGCAGGACCTCCATATTCTCGAAGGACAAGAGCAGCAGAAACGAAGCCATCGAGACCCAGAAGTACTGCTCCACTGTCTCATTACGATTATACGGTGCAGGCGTGAGGCAGCAAACATGTCTGAAGCCATGAGACGAGCACGCACGAACAGCCGGTCAGCTCCCAATGAAGAGACTCGTGACGAAAGCGATAACCCAAAACACCTTCCTCGCAACTCCCCAAGCATTCCCCCGCCTCGAATTACTGTATTCCGAGTGTATTGCGTGAGTCTGCGACTCCGAATCTCGCACTTTCTGCGCTTCCATTCGAGATATCCGAAGTTCGGCTAGGATTGGTCCACATGTGAAGAGGAAAGTCTCCCATCTACCAATGTGAAGGAAGAACAGCGCAAACAGCACCAGGAAGCATAGTCTATAGAGCGGTCTCGCATTTCCCAATCCGAGAACCAAGAGGAAAACTACCATGGATCCACGGAACTCTGCGGGGAGAGTCCAAAGGTGCGATACTCCTGGTGGGTAGAATTCACCCCAATTACTCAGATCAAGCATTCGAACAAGTACTGGCGCGTAGCCCCAATACTGCCTCCACAACGACTCGGCTTTTGGCAGGCAGCCCTAGTGCATGAAACCCACGGAACCATAGCAAGTGGAATAGATCATCGTTGCAGCTCCAAACATAGCCGGCACAATCGGTAGGAATAGTCGTGGAGTCCGACGAAAAGCAGCAGAGGAAGGATTGTCGTAGAGGGCTTTGCTGTCGCCTTTCCTTGCAAGTTGGAGTGGTCTGTAGGAGAGGATATAGCCGGAGAGAATGAAAAAATTGGCGACCATGAAACGTCCTGAGTAGAGTAGTCGGACGAATGGGAGTTGCCAGACGAAATTTCGATTTGGGTTTTGCCCGTCGTAGCCATTGTGGATCCAGTGTTAGTACAGAGTGTGTTGGACGTGGACTAGACTTGCTGCCAGCCCGCGAATTCCATTTATATATGAGGTTTCGGTGATCTTTCTTGGTGTCTTCTCGCTTTTTCGTTGGACAAATGATGGTGTGAGGAATACGGCTGTCGTCTTGGCGTATCTAAATGCCTTTGACTGCTTGGAGTGTGTTGTATCCAGGACTTTCCGCTCGTCTTCTATCTCGAGCTCAAGCTCATGGCCGTTTGAACCTGCATCTCCAGGATGCAGTGACTCGTAGCGATGAAGATGGGTCCTCGGTGGTGACTGGAAGAGGCGTTGAAGAAAACCCATAATGTCGATGAGGAGTTGCCGTGGGACTTGTTCCCTATGAGGTCGAAATGGATGGAAAGCTGTGGGGTTTTGGGAGATGGGGAGTTCACCATGCCGTACTTTCTATACTTTGCTGGCGCTCTTCCCCTTTCCTGGAGCCACTGTTCAAATGTGCGTTCCATCTTCACATTCCAGTATCAGAGTCACATCTTCCATGCAGCGCACAGTAGCTTTACTTTTCGGCTTCCCAAAGCCTTTTGAGTACTGGTACAGATGTTCCAGCCCATGGGCAGCCTAGTGATAAGATAGGTAGCTAGACGATGTTTCGTTGGCTGATAAGCATTCAGTTGTTTCGGTGATGATTGGTACCATTCCATGTCCTTTTCAACATAATCTTACTCTTTTTCCCGTGATTGTCTTCGCATGCTTACGTTTGGTGACGTCTTGGAAACAAGCGAGTTTTTCAATATCTCATGTTTCCGATCATTTCGACAATATTGTGATCCCGAGTCCTTTCTCATGAGGTTTTGGGCACTCTATTGAACTCCTGATGAGACTTACTACACATTTAACAACTTCAGGGCGGTCTATCTAGCTGGCTTGGGTGGTAGCTGGAGCTGTGGAGCTCGTAGATCCTGCGAACTAGCTTAGCTGCGTCGATCAACGCGACTATCGAGAAGCTAAGATACAAAGTATTCTAGACCCGCAATTTCGACATGACATTCCATGAATATCATAAAACGTGAAGGAAGGGCTCCGAATGAGGTTGAGGATACTCAAAGTCTGGACCCAGCCGAGGCCAGTAGACTTACCCACCCGTCGCGCGCCCTTGTCTTTTTCTTGAGACATATAAGTTCATGGTCATCCCCATCATTCATGCTTTGAAATGCGCAATGTTCGATCAAAGTGTCATAAATTACAATTCCAATTTCCCACTTCGAAGGTATGGCACAATCTCTTACCCGCCTCGGATCCTCGCCAGCGGCAAGCTCTCCCCCTCTTCACTTCCTCTTCCAGCAGAAGCAACCACACCAGGCAACATCCCTTGCTGCTTTCTCACCTCTATCTCTCTCGAATGAGGAAGTAGCATGCTCCAATACGCATTCCACGCTGATCCAATCCCCAGAAGCGAACCAGCGAGGACATCGGACGGGTGGTGGCGATTATCCAGAACGCGGGTCACTGAAACGGATGTCGCGATCGCCAGTGGTAAGAATACTATAAGCAGTCGGAAGAGCGACGTGCTTCTTCGCGTGTTGTTCCCGGTAGACGTGTCATGGGTGGTGATATGGTAGGTGCGGCGATGAGGCTTGAGGATAGACAGTCGATGAGCAACGAAGAGGGAGAGGTATGTCAGACCTGCGAAGTCCACTTAACATAATGGAAAAGGTCAGAAAGTTCGCCTTACAGCAATTCAAGACTTGGAAACTCTTACCAGAAGAGTGCCCACTCGGAAAGCTCGCGAACCCCTCGTTTAGAATAAACGCATCCGTCTGCCTGCACACCGAACTATCCACCACTCCTGCACCGAACAGCATGATCGTCTCATTCAGATACACCTGCGGGTCGACCTGACATCTCGCAATCAAGTCCGGCCTCGGCTGACCAGCAAACTTTTCCAACGCATTCGAAATACCGAACGCAAAGAGGATGGCGTACCCGATGCCCAGCCATGTCTGGTGTAAATCCTTCAAGCGCAATGTCAAATTCCGAGATCCTGACTTTTGACTCGATTGAGCGGAGGAGTTGGGAATGTGACCGAGACCGAAGATACAAAAGAAGAAAGCCGTGACTGTGGGGAGGATGGGTGCGAAGAGAATAGCGAGCCATATTGGCACGAATTGATCGGGATGATAGGATCGATTGATGCTAGGTTCAAGAAGGGGGAACTGCGTTTTGTTGCCTGCGAGGAAGCGAAGGGAGGCTGTTGCGACGCCGATAATGCTGCGGTACGGTGAGCAAGCTGCAAGTATTGAAACAGTTGAGATAATGCTCGGAACTACTTACATCATTAGCAGCCAATCTAGGATATAACTGTGGGATTTGTTGATTAGCTATATCAGTTCCAGAAATCAACATTAGAACCTTACGACCAGATCTTCCTCCAAGGTGTTTTCGTGGACCTTGACATCTCACTGACTTGGCTTGCTGTCTGGAGGCGAAGACCTTCTCATGCGTAGGTATGTCTCGGATAATCAATGTAGCAAAAGAGATTTATGCTGAGCTACGGTGAGCACTGGAGGTTTTATATGGTTTGGAGTACACTGCCTTGCACGGAGAGTGAAATTGCTGGAGGAACTAAGTTTCTGGAGGCAGGCGAAGATCCTCATCGCGTAAGCCTCGCCAGTACAAGACACGAGAAGAGCAGCTACAATTTCCACTCCTTGGAATCAAATTGATCGCAAATGACTTTGCAGTTGGAGCTATTCCAGGATGTCAGTCCGGCCTTGCACACCGACGAGAAGATAAGTGGAGTGGCTGACCTGGGCTGTAATTAAAATCCAGCTCTGGATGCACCACCATAGCCCTCCCTCTACCACTCTTTCGCAGCCGAGTGCGTTTTCTGAAAGCGAAATGCTTTAACATGCTTATTCAATACTCGTGATTGGTATTCGACGCCACTGGGAGCATAGGTGAGCTCGCTTATGGTTTGTTGATTTGATGCTGAGTCAGGCCAAGCAAGTGTGGCTTGGACGTCAGGACGGATTGGGAAAACGCTTTTGTAAGCAACAACTTAACATGCGGCTTGGTGAAGGCAATTTTGCGTGTCTTTGTGTCGTAGCTGAGTAGGAACGAGGGTATTCCGATTCGAAGTCGTATTGCGGAAGAAAACTTTCGGTAGAGCTGAGCAGCCAAACTTTTCCCTCACTGGGTCGTATCGTTCTGGAGTCAACTTCTCACACGCATATTCGTGCAGGGTAATATGATGAGTTGCAAAGCTTTACGTTCAAGATTTGGGGTGATACTCAAGCATCATTCTATTATATGATTCGGGATATGTTATCGTGCTTTTCGGGCCTTCACCATTCCAAGAGTGCGGGCAGCGGGGATGTGGGACGAGCCAGATACACGAAAAGAGAATATGATATTATACCAGACTAGATTATCATTTGACACCCTGAACTTCTACCTGTACTCAATCACCAATAGAGAGTTCTACACTTGACACAATCAAAAATCTCCTACTTCTTCAGGCCCCAGCGCAAGTTGCTTCTCCAACTTCTCCTGAGCTTTAATGTATCTCATTCTCTGGATTACCACAACCCAGATACAGAGATTGAAGATCGTAACAGCAGGACTCGCGAGGGCCAGGGACCAATTCGTAGTCTACTCTCCTTTTCAGTAAGATCCTTGAGAACAGCGACAGACCGAAAGATGACTTACGCCTCGTCGGCAAATAGTTGCAAAGTCCACCACTCCGTCAAAACTCGGCTCTATCTTCTTCGCCAACGGAGAACACGCCCATCCCCAAAGATCATGGCCTGTCTTTCCCGTGCGATACAGAACCGCTACCACAATCCAACTTAGAATATGTGCCACTTCGATTGTATTCGTAATGATCGTTTCGTAAAAGTTTACATTGTTGGCCGCGCGAATAGAACGAGTGTATGCTGCCATGGTGAGGAGCCCAATGATGACACTAATCCCGGAAGCAGCAAGTAGCATGATAGACGGCCAGAGTGAAGTCTTGCGTGCCCAAGGTCCACGATTGTTACGTTTTATTGTGTGCGTAGTTGCGTAGGTGTAGATGGTACGGCTTTCTAGGTAAAGTGTTGCGCCTGCGAGGACTGTGCCGAGGACCCGGGATATGAGACGCAGGATGCGGATCTTGGTTTTAAGATTCTGAGGGAATTCAGAGGCAGACAGATTAGAGGGACTGAATGGACGATCACCTACTTGATTCGAGCGTTCCAGGCGCTGGGTCGAACGCTCCAGTGTCCCTCTATCTCCTTGGTACATCATATTGTTGAAGCTTTGGAAGCGTAGCAACGTGTCGGTCGTGTCAATCACGGTCGTCGGGGGTTAGGCAACGTATGGTAGAATGAAAATAATTCTTTCATGGTGAAGATTGAAGTTGCCAATGCTTATATCAAAAACCAACCTTATTCTGTGAGGCGACAGCTGGCTGCGGAGAAAGCAGTTTTCGTCAGGTTACCTGGTTATCTATCTCATGTACGGCATCTGGCTGAGTAGAATGCTAACAAACCGCCTCAGCGGATATTACAGTTACAGCCCGTAATTTCGTGGTAATATTTGATATTCATATCTAGTGTAGCTGGCTGCTTATCTCGAGGCGCAGGTTGTCCCTTTTAGGGAACCGCTCTCATTTGGGTAACACGACCCGGTTCCTTGTTGCCACCACTTTCTCAGCTGCTAGTGTAACAGTGTGTACGTTTGTTCTAAAACTCTAGGCTGGTGCCATCGATCATACGTAAACACGAGCAGATCTTCGGATTGATCTGGCAACTTCCGCAGTCCTGGGAAGTTTTGGTGGGGGTTCGCCCGGATATGCTTTCCATGGTCCAATATGACATGTGCCTTATGAAACGAAGTCTCGCAGCTGAAATTTTATCCTGAGTATCCACAGAATCTTTTCTCTCACCTTCGCCGTTATACTCCACAGTTATCTCAAAATCAACGCGTAATTAGACGCCCAGACCTAAGCATGTTGTAATTCTTTTCAATGTCCGAAATATCAAACATCTAGCTTCACAGCTCTATTCTAGAAATGAACTAGGAATTCCAATAAAGTCTAGCACAGCCATCATATCAGCTGTTAAGTTCCTCTCCCCTGAAAAACAATCCGTGATATTCCCAAAGTATTTTGTGTGAGCATTTTTCAGATCCTCCACAGTATCTGGCCAATCAGTCCCTGCGTTCCCACTCTCGTTGAAGAGTCCAATATATTCTGTGATGTCTTGACCAACAACAGGTAATTCGGTGGTCTCGATATGATATTCGGGAGAAAAATGATCCCACCCACCTGCTTTATGCTGGGGCAGCTGGGGAATGATGTCGTTGGTGTTCGCGACTCGAAAGTTGCTGCCTTTCTCTGGAGCTTGGTTCGTGATGTAATTAGAAATAGCTTCAAACCCCAGTCGCGGTTGGCCGTAGGTGTACTACTATTCCATAAGCTTGCTGAAATGAATTATTTCGAGAAATTAAGCGCACCAAGTCTACTGACATGCCCCCATTTCTCAAAGAAGTCGCTGCTAGAGCAGCCAAAGCACCTCCTAGGCTGTGTCCTGTAGCAATCACTCTGTATGCTGGGTGAGCAATAACAGCTCGGAGCACAGAGTCGGTAACAATACTTTCCACATCTTGCCATGCATGCCAGAAGCCTCGATGGATTTTGCACTCGTCGTCACCCGATCCGCAAAGCTCCGTAGATACAGGTAAGAAAGCGGCATCGGTGAGCTTGTTGAGCGTGTTTGCTGTTCCTTGGAAAGCAAGAACAACAAGATGATTCGTATCGTCGACAGCCACAAACCCAATGGTGTTGGACTCTCCAATGCTGAGTGTCTTGTCAATCTTTCAAAACACGGAAAGGTTTGTCGAATATGCATGGACAAGACTCACTTCCAAAATGCTTCAGTAACCCAAGCATTTGATCTTTCAACGAAAAGACAGTTTCCCGGTAAACAAGAGAGGTATTGACCTGCAGAGTGTGTATTTCCTTCACAATATGCGGCTGCAGCAAATTGGGAGACTGCTTCGAGTCGTGCAGTGAGCCTCAGATCAGTAACTTACAAGTGTCAGTACACCTCGGAGGGCTTATTTATCTGCTTCACTCACATCTGCGAACAATCTGGGCGGGTGCAGCGAGAGCTGTCGTCACAAACACCAGGGAGAGAAGGCGTCGAGGCGTGAACATAGCGGTGGTTTTGACGGATGAGAAGTAAACATGCTCGAGCCTCCGAATTCGTAAGAATACTGGACAATTTTGATGGCCTATATGGGGCAGCTTGTCTAGCAGTACCGAAAGGGTCGTCATGAGAGACTTCAAGCTAATGGCGAGTTGTTCGGACGTGCCTACCGCCCCTGTAATGCAAGCCACAATTGCTCGGAGATCAACCTTCTCCAGCAACACAGTTATTTCAAATACTAGTGCTTACAGATGGTTTCAATTAACAACCTCCGAAACGGATACTATTTATGGAAATGAGATGCATTTAGCAATGCCCGTTCTTGGTCCTGCGGCCATATATTGAAAGTGCCAAAAGACTTCACTTTATCTCTGGCTATTCCATCTCTACTTTCTGTACACTTCAACACAAGATGCATTTCTATTCAACACTTCATTCCCTCCATTTGTTCGCGTCGGTGGTCCAAAGCAAATCTTCCACCGCACCAATACCTGCCTCTGGATCAGCATCTGCTCTCCGACCAAACACCGTCGAGTCAATAGTCCCTGCAGCTGCAACTGGCGTATCGGTCTCCATGTTACCGCTCTTTGATGCACCAACTACGACGACGCTGAGGTAGGTCTCCACAATTATTTTTACTGGAATTTACGCATCTTGGTAGTTACTGATATCGTACATGTAGCTTTAGCAGTCCCTCATCAAGTTTGAACACGCAGCCGAAAACAAACAATGGAGTGAGGAGCAATATGCTCTGTGGTGGATCGATTGCGACTGTGCTTGCTATTGTCGTTACGGCGATTTGGTTTTGATTTCAGATGATAGATAAGCGGATATTGTTAGGAGTGCTGCGTGCAGCCTTTGCTGCTCTAAATTCAGATCTACTTCGGCTGTCAGAGCAGCCCCTTTTCCTTCTCGCTTAGCTTCGCCACTGCTTCTTGAAATGGAAAACGCTCCTGATGGATGTTTGTCAGCAGCATTACAAAGCTGCTTGATAAAACACCTGACCTATCAACACCAGATGAGTGAGAGTCATCTTTATTTCTCCTGCAAGCTATAATATCACAGACATTCATTGGCCTCCCTTCGTGAGATAGGCCATGGGCAACTTGTGAAAGCATTGGCGCAGGATTGCGGTGTATACCAACCGGCATCGCCGCTCCAAAGCCTTTGTGTCGTTTATGCTTTGCTTCTGCTGTAGAGACGGTACAAAGAGCCTAGAGATGCGGGCACATTGCACAAGGTGTTCAATATTGTGTAAACGATTCACTTAATTCAAGTCAACAGAATCCATGTTCCTTTCGATCCTTTCTCTTTGGCTACTTCGTGTCTATGCATGCCCAATTCTTGTTGGAAATGTTAACTGTGATGTATGGTGCAGGTTACTCGAGGGCAGATATCAATGTAGCGGAGGAGTTGGATCAATAGGGGAATGATTGGGTGCAGTCGTGTAACGGCACGAGCATTTCGCAATCATGCACTCAGCGTATCAATTCACATACGCTGCCTAAACTCCATTTGTTTTCGCTCCATTAAACAACAAGCTTGGGCAAAAGGGCGCGAGAGCATCCTTCCGCTGAGTAACAGGCTCGGCAAACTTATCGGTCAAATCACCGACAATGTCCGAAGTGTGACATTCCTGATTACAGTGAATTGACTTAATATAATATTAGAACCACAGTGGATTCGGTCGACATGTGGTAGGATTGACAAGTAAAGCCTGGGAGATATCTGTTGCTACAAAAAGTACCCCAATACAGCACGACTCTCGAGGAGGAAAAGGTGCTCGCTTGGGTTGTTTTCATCTTAAATGGCGTAGCGCCTCGGCGAATTGATAAGCTTTCCCCGACTTCCCCACCCTCCACTCTTGCTTCAAGCTCCCCAGTGAGAACTTTCAGTATCCTATCCGACGCCCCCAAGGCAGGACGACGGAATTTACACAAGGTAAAGTACCAGACTCTGTAAGTGACATCTCCGTTTCCAATTCATACTTCGCGATGGGTTCCTCACACTCCAGTCGACGAAAGGAAAATCCCCCTACTGCATCACCATCTCCAGCAATGGCTCCCATTCCAACCCTCACATCCATAACACTCTCCCCCTCCGAACTGTCCTCCAAAACCCTCACCTCACACCACCTCCAAGAGGCCCTCGAAGCCTTGCACCGCGATGGGATTTTGGTCCTCAACAATGCTGTCTCAACCACAAATCTCGACACCCTCAACTCGCGCATGGTTCCCGAAGCCCAAACCCTCTACGACCGAGAAAACACCCACCACAACTTCGGCACCGGCACAGGCAACATCCAACAAGACGCTATCGTCGATCCCTCCTTTGTCTTCGACGATATAATTGCCAATCCTTTTGCGACGGCCATAACGGAGTGCATGCTTGGACCAAACCCACACTTGCGCTTCCAGAGCGCGAATACGGCGTTTAAAGCAGAGAAGAGACAACCGGTGCATGTCGACGTGCATTTCGATTTCCCGAAGATGCCATTTGGAATATGCGTCAACATCAACCTGATAGATGTCGACCCCGAACATGGCAGTACGGAGGTTTGGCTGGGAAGTCACTTAGATACGAGCTGGAAGGCCTTTGTGGAGAAGAGTGGGAGTGTGATACCGGAGGATATCTTGGAGAGGAGGAGGAAGATCAGTCCGCCGATACAGCCAGTCATACCAAAGGGGGCGTTGATATTGCGGGATTTGAGGCTCTGGCATGCTGGGATGCCGAATCGGACGGCTGATGTGAGGGTTATGCTTGTGACGATACACTTTCCGGCTTGGTATCGGACGGAGCAGAAAGTTCTGTTGCCGGAGAGTCTGAAGTCGAAGATTGAGTGGGGGAATCTGGTGCCTTGTGTGGAGTGGGTGTCGGATAGATATGATTATTTGCAAGGACAGCATGATCATGATTTTGATTTACTACCGTAGTAATGGACGAATTCACGATGGTTCTTTATGTTTTATGCAGAACTTAGAATATGCAACAAACAGACTCACGATCTACGATTCAGACCTCGGTTACTGATAGACGCTCATTACCAATTATCTGCGCGCACAGAAAGACGAAAGTCAAGTTTCAACACTATCTTATCACCCAACATACAGTTCCCAGTATCATAATCCTCCTGCTAAATCTTTACCCCGAGCCATACACTCAACAGCACTCCTAAGCATTCGTCTCCTCCCCCTTATACTCCCCCGTCTTCCCCACCTTCCTCCACGGCCTGAACGCATTATCCTTCCCCTTCAATGGGGCCGCCAATTCCGGAAAATGCCTCTTCAAAACACTAACCATCGTCTCATTCTGCACCCACTTCATCCCTTCCTTCGTATATACCTTCTCATTCCACGCGTCCCCGGCCAGAAACCTATCAGTCTTCAACCTCCTACTCGCCATCAATATGAAAATCCTAAACGCCGTATCGCTGAACCCGAAACCTTTAGGCAAAGGCTCGCAAAACATGCCGGCCATCAAATCGACTTTTTCGAGGTCGTTGTCGTAGACGGTAGATAGTTGAGAGGCGAGGACTTCGTCGTTGCCGGTTAGTTCGAGGAAGGTCTTGGGGACTTTCATGTGGACGAGGCGCCGGAATTCCATGTAGCGGGGAACGCCGCGCTCTCGGTCGCGGAGGATGTCGAGGGTACCCATGTCTCTGGTGAGGCCGTCAGGTGAGAGGAGGTTGCGCAGGAAGTTGGGCGTGTTATGGTGAGTGATGGCACCTGGGTAGTTGATGCCAAAGGAGTAGAATGCGTCAGCGAAAGATGTTTTGGGACCGATTGCATTTTGAGCCTTTTGGAAAGCAAGGTCTGCGATGGGTGTCGTCTTGGTGTGGGAACCAGTCTCAGTTGAGAAAAAAGCTACGTTGTCTGCAAATTGTCAGGACACTATTCTTCTAAACAGTTGAAGAGGATTTTCGTACCTGGGATAAGAGGATGGAGTCTATACACAGAAACGAACTCCTCGGTTAAGGAGAACGGGACATTGTGGAAATCCACTCCGGAGCCTGGAATGCCACCAATGATTTCATTCTTTGCAATGCGTCCGACGAGCTTATGGAGTTTCTCTCCGATAAGACCCCACCAGTTTGCGTTCAGGGCAACCTCAATCGTAGGATGATTGAGGATAGCTGGTGTCCACTCGACAGTGTGTATTTTGGCCATTAGTGCAGTGTTGATGGTGCGAGCCGTGTCAAATAGTTGATCGCTACTCAATCAATCAGCGAATGTTCTAGATGTGGATGAGTAGAGATTTTACCTGCTCCAATCCGGATACTTGGCAAGCAACATGTCGCAGATACTGTTATGCTCCAAGGCAAAAAGTGTATGCATCAACTCTAGACCCAGCCACCAATTGGTGTTGAAACCGGTCTTTGGCAAGTCATTCTCATCTCTCGGCAGGAAATCGACAAAGTCTTCTCTTCTCATCGCAAGCTTACCGTTCGGTGCGGTGTCACGGAGAGAGGTGGTAATAGCTTCAGACGATCCATAAATTTGAGATGCATCCCACCAGCTCCTTTACGAATGTCAGTTTCACGATGTCAAGACCTCGAGGTGTAGGATATCCTACGTATTGAGATTCCTATATCCAGGGGCTTCCTTATCAAGTTCAGAGAGAGGGGTATCGGGCTTTGAGCGGGGTATCTTCATGTGTCCAGACGGCCAGGTGTCATGGATAGGAAGAGGTATCTCGACCTCGTTGGTCCCAGGTGCGTACTAGACATGTTAGGCTTCAGCTGATTTAGTATTCATCGGGTACACATACCGCATCGTGTATGAACCAGTCGTGAACCTGAAACTGAATCCACTACGACTCGTTAATAGGGTCCTCTCGCTGCAGATGGTTCGTATAGTCTTCTTCCGCGGGACCAGCAATTCAGAGCATGGCATAGGTACTTACAGCAGCAGCAAGCAAATTCACAATAGTTGCCGGCTTGAATTTTGTTCTGGCCAACAATTGCTCGCTCACCAACCTTGGACTCGGATTCATGAGTTCTTCGTCACTGGGCTTTTTCGTCTTGTCTCTCGGAACATTCCTGCCAAATCGCATCCCGGCACATCCCATCAACGGCTGTTCCAACGAATTGAACTTTCCGTCCGAGTTCCTGGCGTGCAAATATCGCTCGTCCTTCATCGGACAGCTAGCGGCTGTCCCTTGAGCAGAAGCATCGGGATACACATCGTACAGATTATCGTGATCAAGCTCGAGGCGAAATGCTAGGAGATTAAAGACGCCGAGATATTTAGGCAGCTTATGCCATGCAACCACTTTGTTGACTCCTTTGAACAGCTTGATAATGGTTTTGTCGACAAAAGACTGTTTCTCGGGCTTCTGAGCTTTCGCTACTTTTGCCGTTTTCGTCATCTTCTCCAGACCGCAAACTCAATTGCTCGACAGAAAAGTAGAAATGGAAAGCACAATGAAAAAGAGGGGCAGCAACAGCATGTTATAAGAAGAAAATCACCTGAAACGCACACCATGCGTGTTCATTATGCAGGCGGGCATAGCCATCCTATCTGACGTCCATCTCACTGTCCCATCGTTGCTGTCTGGACCCAAGCTCGAGCTCTGTGTTGTCATCCAACAAGCCGCCTGCAGTTGCGATA
Organism: Cadophora malorum; assembly: GCA_017365405.1. NCBI lineage: Eukaryota > Fungi > Ascomycota > Leotiomycetes > Helotiales > Ploettnerulaceae > Cadophora > Cadophora malorum. The sequence continues at coordinate 141,517 of JAFJYH010000074.1, forward strand.
GGTCGAAACGACTGGCCCAAGCTCCGAAGATACCAGGGCCCAGGATGCAGGAATCTATACAAGGCTGAATAGGTTGTAACGTAGCCGCCTTCAATTGGTTGTACAGCGCCAATCTCTTTGCTGGGAAAGCAAGTCGCGTCCATATAAATCTCGTAAGCGCGCCCTCCTTACGCTCGTATGATCTCACGGGGTAGGGCTCCCATGCTGTCAGCAGCTGAGCTGTGTACTCCACTGCAGTGCATCGCATGCGGATGATGGATGAGAAGATGTATATAAGCCGCTTTCTATTGCATTTGATTGATCGGTTGATGGTGATTGCTGAGGCTCATCGAACCACTGGATTTGAAGACGGTGAGCAAGTCTGGAGGTTGAGCCGGTCGGCGGCGCATGTCCCCCTAATGCAACCCCGCAGGCCTAGGCATATTGAGTGACTGGCTCTAAGCCCATAGCGACTATCGAGAGGATTTTAAATGCAGCCGAGATACCGCCCCAGCACAAGAAGAGATGCTGTCAACTGCCCTACAACACTAGAGGGAAGAGAATATGGAGAATCTCAAGAAGGCATCCGAGCATTTTCACCTCGGCTCGAAATCACGTGGAACCCCTTTTGTCGAGCGCCAACCGATGCTCGTCAACACCAAGGCAATGTCTTTAAAACGCTACAAAGCATGACGATGCACCAAATTGCCTATCTATGGCAGACTTGCTTGTCTTCAACTTCTCTTTTGATTCCCCGTTTCTCACATCTCACAATTCCCACTCCTCCCTCCTGTCGATTTTGATATCTACCCCACCAGCCCTGGCCTAGCCAAAACATCCTCCCTCCACCCCCACATACAAATCAACCCAGTTCCAGGACCCAAAGCCAGCGTCACCGCGGCATAGAACCCTAAAATCTTCGCCCACCCAGCAGTCACCCTTCCCTCCCTCTTCAAGTCCCAGAAACACAAAAGGACCCAAATCGCAGCACTCCCAAAGCAGAAGATCTCGTCATACTTTAGGAACATCCGCATCCCCTCCTCCACAGTCTTGAATTGCACATCACGGTTCGTGATCCCGCTGAAGAAGACTTGGAACAAGGGCGTGGGAGAGTTGAATACTGTGTAGATCCAAGCTGTGGACGAGAAGAGTGCGACTGTGATGTAGATGAGGCGGAGGTGGAAGAGATCGGATTTGTAGTTGTTAATACGGTCTTGCTTCTCCGTATCTGGGATGAAACTTCTGAAAATGCGGTGTACGATGGCGAGATAGATGGGAAATGGCTGCCATGCGAAGTTCCATGCTTGGAGATTTGAAATTGGGGACGTGGGCCAGTACATTCCGATCCCTGGTATGACATAGCATAAGACGAGAGTTGGGAGGATGGTTTTGGCTAGGTGGAGGGGGATATGTCGATTGTCTGCCGCGTGAAACTTGGTGCTCGGGATCAGGACGAAGTGTAGAAAGAAGTAGAGTGGAGCTACGACACCGACTCCAAAAAGTTGAGCTACGACAAGGAAGAAATTGGAGCTGCCAGATGTGTAAGTGGACTTCCTTCAGCATCAAAGAGAGAGCAAAGGCGACTTACATCCGAGCAAAAGTGAAGACATTGCCACGTCGACAACTCTCAATCATCCAGATTGCGTTGATAGCGAAGTAGTCGGTGAGAAAGCTGATGGCTTGCATCCTCTGAGGAGCGTAAAGATCCACGACGTCCTCTCCTATATTCTTCTTTGTCAAACCAGCTATAGAAGTCAGCAAAAGTCTTCGATACTTCCGACGAGGTGAATTTAAGGAAACTCAGGATAGGGCTCACCTCCTCCCAAACCGGCAATAGACGGAGTGAACGCCGTGATGAGCGGCATCATGAACGTATCAAGCCCCTCCAATCCCGTATACACCGCTCTCAATTGAACGATTGACGCTCCATCTTTCACTGCACCGGCAGAAAGGGCTTCCTCGAACAGCGGTCCCAGTTTACCTCCCAACTCGATAGTCATCACCTGTCTAGCAAGAAAAAACAAACCCAACAACGGCAAAGCAAAGAATGCTCTCTTCCACAAAGCCTCATATGTTGTTATACCATACTTCGGGTTGAAAGGCATGCTGATCCCAATAGTAGCTTTCTTGGGAGGCAGAAAGTCTAGCCCCGGCGCGCCGACCACCCCATCTGAGAACATGTCCACGAGAGGCATGTACAAGTTTGGGGCGATGTACTTGGCGAATATCCTCTCTTTGATTGTACGGAAGTCTTCGATGCGGGTGTAGTCATTTGCACTCTTGATTTGCTCCCTCGATCGTGCTATTCGGTTGTCGCGGTACGCTTTCAGCGCTGCTTCCACGGCCTTGAAGTCTGGTTTCCTATTGGGTGCGTTCTTCTCTTTGGCACTTCCGTTTTGGTGAGCTGGATTATCTTTGGTGCTGTGCAGAAGCTTGTAGAGTGAGTTTGTGACGGCAGCAGCGCTTTCGAGGCAGATGTTGCCTCCGTAGCCTGAGTTGGCTGTGACTTTGTGTGCGGAATCACCAACACAGGCAATTCTTCCGTGAACCCAAGTCTCGATTGTGGCTTCGTCCATGGATTGTAGTCCACCTATCTTCTTCGTCTTCCACAGGTCACCGAGGGTGACGTTACGATCGGTCCCACCGACGATGAAATCACTGTACTCCGCCGCCTGTGCAGCCGCATCGGCTTGGGTGTATCTGGGAATGTCGGGATAGTAGTGCTTCTTGGCAAGACGCCTGTAGAAGAACCACTACGACAGGGTCAGTACGAGGTTCTCTAACCTTGATGATCTGTAGGGTTTTGCACTATCTCGAACAATGGCACCTTTCGGGACTTGAGAAAGACAGTAAGTGATAGGTGATACGCACATAGATCTCGCCAACTCCTCCAACAGTGAGACATGCCGTTCCCTCACTGAAAGCTCGATGCATAGTAGTCTCCTCGACACCCCGTGTTGGCTTCGAAATACCATAAAGACAAGTGTACTCCACGAAATGACCTGTAGTTTCATCAACATCGATTTCCCTTCCTCACTTAGACCCGCCACCAACACCTTGTCCTAGATTCCCGAAACATAAAACCAAACTTACTCTTCTTCTCTTTCTCGAGAACCTTCCCATCTTGTATCTCAATCAACCTCCTCATCTCCTTCCTCACAAAACTGTGCGTTCCATCGGCACCGAGGAGCACATCCGCTCGATACACCTCGCCGTTCTCGCATCGTACGACGACGTCCGTTTCACTATGCTCTATACTTTTCACTTTGCGTCCAGTGAGTAACTTGCTCTTGTCGGCGATACTGTTGTATAGCGCCTGTTGCAATTTTTGTCTTGGTCCAAAGCGGACTTCATATCCATGTCTACAGATCCGTCAGCATCGCGCACCGCACCTGAAATTGCCCGGAAAGAAACTGAGGCCACGAGCATATATCGGTCCAAATATGACTTACCTGGCAGCCAAAAATCTGTTATCTCCGCTAGAGCAATTAATGACGCTCGCCTGCCTCGCCTTCTTCCCCATCTCACCTCCATTGCCTCCCGTATACTGCGTCACAACCTCATGCGCAACCGCACTTTTTCTCACTTCCTCAACCACACCCAATTGATCCAAGATCCGCATGCCATTCGGTAGCATCGCAATGCCTGCTCCTACATCTGGTGCGACTTCTTCTCGGGACTCGAGGACTATGTAATCGATTCCCGCCAGCTCGAGACAACGAGCGAGTGCGAGACCGCTGATACCGCCGCCAACGATGACGACTTTAAAGTCTGAGGAGATGTTGGAGGGGGCCATAGCTGCTGTTAAATACGACCGATTTATCGTGAGTCGATAAGTGGAACTTGGTCACCTGATGGTCGACGCTCTGCTGTTTCATGAAACTAAAAGTCGCCGAAGGGAGTAATAAGTACTTCCAAATGCAGATTGGAAGCCAGCAGGAGAGAAAACCCAGACTGCTGGAAATAGTTAGGAGATGGACACTGAGGGACAGCAAGATGATATATACCCAGACCAGACCGGAGCATGTTCTAATAGCAGATGCGAATGCGAATCAGGGTCCATAGTTCAAGTCCATAAGGCTGACCGACGGCGTCAAGCATCAATCCGGCACAGCACAGCATAAGCGAGGACAATTATCCACAACCACGAACATCAATCCGCATGTCCAGCTCGGTAGTCGTCTTCTTACCCAATGAAAACTGCATGATAAAGCCCCATGGCAATCCTTCCCCCACATGCAAGATACTTTGGGGAATGAAGTACCAACGCGCGCTGTACAGAACTCTCAAACTCAAGGAGTTTCCAAGTCCGATCGAATTCTCTCCTCAGTTCCAAGAATCTGACACTTTCAACGATCTCGTTCAAGCATTCATTAGAAGCACCATGAACCACCACTAGCTACCTTTTCTCTCGAAGAACATACAAGTGTCGAATATCGACGACACCAATCTCCACCTCCCTGCGGCCGCAACCCGAGACCCGAAATCCAAATTCGACCTCAGGCCTTACTCTTACGTGAGATCCTCGTCATCATCATCACCCATACTGGCATACTCAATTCAAGACCTAACCGAGAACCCGAGCCAGGAGCCCGCATCGCCGCATCGCCGCATCGCCGCATCATGCCACGCTGGGACGCTGCGATCGACTTGATAGGCCCGCCAACTGCTAAAGTGCGAGTGCTGCTAGATGTAGACTCCCACTGCTTACTCGTTCATAGCCTCGTAGGATACACGGGCACAAATCCGACGACAGCTGCCAACACTATACCCGATACTGGTTCTCATTAATCGATAGGATAAGAGTCTTAGATGTTGGTATAGCGCTTATTCATTCCAATCTCAGTTGGGACATTAGATCAAGGTAAGATATTCAGGAAAGCAGGAAAGGTCATTGGGCACAGGATGAGTAAGGTAGTAGATGAATTTACTGAAAAAAATTGAAGTAAATTTCCATCAGTAAAGTCCTATGTAGTGCTGACAGGTGGGTCAAATACACTACATACATGAAGATCCAAATAAAAACCAAGGCCTTCAATTGAGCGGAGCGACGTCGCTGAGCGAATGCGTGACATAGTAGGAAGGAGCTATGATTTTTTGAAACTTGCCGATACCCAGCCAGATCTGTTAAGTAAGAGAGCGAAATAGGCACTCCAGCAGGTGAAAAGCAGTGAAATGGGATGCAATAAATCGGAATTGGAAAACTCATAGATTCCCACAGCCTGATCCGATCGCCATCTATATGACGTCTCGCCGCAAAGTCTTATCTCGTCTCATCTCGACACATTCATCTCGAATTGCTCGTCGCACTCATCAACGACATGCGGTTTTCACTTCTGTCATCCATACATACATTTTCCATTCCTTCCATCGCCATGAATTAAATTCTGGAAACGTGCCTGCCTTGCCCTCCTTCAAAAATCTTTCGCTCTAGCATCGGGCGTTATCAAAACATATCAGACAACCTCCACTCCCCATCTCTCAACTGCCGTAACAGGAACAAAACAAAAAAATGCATGCGCATCACATGCCGCAATGCTAACCCATATACCCTGATCCATAATGAGAGTAAACAGCGACCCTATGCGACAAACAATAAAAGATGGCAAATAACCGAACTAAAGGGTATGTCCAAGCCTGTCCGCTAAATAGCGTCAAAAGTATAATACAGAAGGAAGAAAACAAAGGGGCAAAATTATCCATAACATCGTGAGGTAATTCTGTTCGTGGTATATCGCGGGTAGGGTCAGTCGAAGCGGCCGCCAAGGTGAAATTACATATGGGATTCGGACTGTTGTAGTGTTCGAAGCAAATTCGATTTGAAGGTAATAAATGAGAGCTGACTAGCTCTCTTCCATGATGCCAACATCACTGCCACTTTCTTCACGCCATTCACGGCTGCGCTCAGTCAATTTCTTGACACCACCAACACGTCGAGCCCAAAGACTTTCGACAGGAGTGCGGAAAGTGTAACCTCTCTGGCTGCTGATGACACCAATAGCTTGGAGAACTGCTTTCCTGCTATCTCTTCCGAATACTGCAGGGTGGTTGATCCATTCCAAGCTGGCTTCAAGCTCGGCATCGAGTGCTGCAACAGTGGCAGGGTCAATACCAGGGGACGATCCCATGGAGAGAGCATCGTTTGAATGATGACGGTGGATAGATCCATTTGTAGTGTGCGCAGATGTGGGAGGTGATGGTGTTCGGCGGCGGTCTGGTGTTGCCGATGTAGGCGATGATGTATCTAATGTAGCACCCGGAGACTTTGCGTGAGAAGTGGGAGGGATAGGTGGAAGCCCACCCTTTCCAAGGCCCTTTAATATGGACCGAGTTTCGTGAAGGAGATGTTGAGCGCGGTCATGTTGACCACGAGAGACAAGGGTAAGTGCTCGGGTGAGCATGTCGGAGGTAAGAAGTTCCATTCGTCGCTGTACGACACTTGGATGAGGTGGAATTGGAGGGGTGTTTGGCCAGGCCGATTTCTTCTGCTGTTGAGTCGTCGGCGCTGGCAGCATAGTAATAGCTAGAAGGGAGGGTCGTGGAAGATGGGTCAATGTACCGTCGCGGAGAATGTCACCCCAGGTGAGGTCGGCTTGAATGAGTGGTACCTCCTCAATAGAGACTGTCCGCTCATCCTCCTTATCCAGTGGGCCACCAAGAGCTTCGAGGCCAGAGACGATTGACTCCCAAGGATCCTGAGGCAGTTGTTCTTGAGATGCATTGTCAGGTGCTATGACAAGCTGAACCAAGATATCTCTCTTGTCACCAAATCTGAGGTCTCCCAAGGAAGCCTCAGCATCTTTGCCGGTCGCACGTTTCGTAATCTGCAATGCACCGCTTATCTTGACGAATTTAGCTGGCGATCCTTCAGGCAGTCGTAACTTCAGCTTCACATTCTGGTGTGACATGGTTTGCAGGGCACCCATGCAGCCAGCAAGGCATTCGCGAAGCATCATCCAATCCTTGACATAAGTATAGGAAGCCTTAGTGCGGGTGGACAGTTCAATCATAGTATCGGGTTTATGGGTCATGCCAAGTCCGAACGAGTGGATAGCAATTCTGTAGTTGTTAGAAGTGCGTAATTATTGATCGCCAGGGGGTAACTTACTTTGCAGCCTCTGCTCTTGATACAACGAAGTCAACACTCTCTGCATCAGAGGTTGATGAATCGCTGATCAAGAGGATCGTGGCGATCGGGTTACTTGATTTTCGGGACATGAGTAGATCCATGGCAATGTTGGCTCCGTCAACAACATCTGCTCTGTGACTCTTCTGTCCAACTGGTCGAATCGATGCCAAGATATTTGACCATCCGTTCCAAGCTTTCGAAGTCATCCCTACCAAAGGCGCGGCTCCACCACTTGATCCAAAAGTGACCAGGCCCATGCGATCGCGTTCACCGAGGTTCTGTACCATGAACTTCAGCGCGTCGCGGACAAGGCTGATCTTTACACCTTGCATCGATGAAGAGACTGGGATGACAACCACGATATCAACTGGTACATGGACTGCCGCAGGTAGTCGCATGCCTCTGGCGTTGGTGTATTCCGTTGGGGCAGTCGTCACAGATCTAGGTCCACCGTAAGACGATGAGTTGAGTGAAGACACGCGCTTTGGATTCGAGACTCGTTGCCAATCTTCTTCGTCTGTTTCTGATAGATCGTATTCCGGGCTTCGGATTGGAGAGCCTTCCACAGCGTTCAGATCCAGTAGAGCTTGTTGCCAAAGCTTCAGTTGGTTTCTGTTGTCGAACCGGAGATGGAAAGAGGGTAATTCTGCAACTGAAAGACTCAAGGTCAAAACGTTCTCGTCTGCTGGTCGAAGATTAGACATGGTGATCTTTTCCGTTTGGCCAAGGTTGCTTTTACCACTTCCTGACTCGATGACTTCGTTCAAATGCTTCTTGATCAGTATCGAACCCTTGAGTGTGCATCTGGTGTTCTTCCGTGGAGAGTTCTGGTCGTCCCATTGCTGCGGCATTGCGACCTTCTTTTCCTTCACACAGATGAGCATCTCGGCGAACAAGAAGCACTCCAGTTCTTGCCAAGATTGCTTGTCTTTGCCGACTCGAATCGTCCCGTATAGACGAAGCTTGCCGAATCTGTTCTCATATTAGAGCCGAATCTCCACGAGTGTTGAGATACAAACCTCTCGAAGTCCAAGCCATGCCAATTATCAACTCTACTTCTGAGGTTCTCAGTAATCTCTTCCAGTACCTCCGGCTGCTCGTAAGGATAGAAGCGTGGCGCGCTCTGTGCTGGTGATGGAGGCCTTGCGTAAGTGTCCTCGGGTCTAATGGGAGGTAGAGGAGGCGCAGTTCGCAAATCATCGGGATCAGGTCGCCATTTGTTGTCCGGCACCTCAATAGTGATCAAGCATGTTAGGGTCTGCTGTTGACGAGACCGGCTCAAGGTTGGGAACTCTGATCGAACGCTGACAGATGGTGCTGGTATTGGATTCCTTGTGACGCTTGCTCTTGGGCTCATCAAACTTGTCTCCATCGATTGGACATCATAGTCATGTCGTCGTGGTGGTCCGCTAACCGCAGTTTCTGGGTACCCAACTGACGAAGCTGGGCCAGTTACCTCCGAGTCGTTGCGGCTATGTGATATTCTTGAAGGCGCCGCGTATCTGCTTGCTCGTTCCCGGCTGTCCCTACTATCTCTACTGCTGCCATTATTGCTATCTCTGTTGTTGCTCTCCCTGGAATCTCTGCTGCTGTCTCTGTTGTCTCGGGGAAGCTGTCTGGCACTAGATTCTCGGCTTGGAGGTCGTACGGTCTGGCTATCCCATGCCGTAGGTGTAGGAGTTTGTTGTGATCTGACAGACTGGTCGCTAGCTGACACTGATCGCACGATACTACTTAGCTTTTCTGTATGACAGACTCATCAGCTAACTGATATGGAAAAGGAGGACGAACCAGTGCCGAACTTCTTACCAATATCAAGAACATTGCCTCCTCGACTGGTGTCCAATCCTAAGGGGGCATTACAGGTCGGACAATATTGTGACTCGAACTCCTTAATGTATTCGTAAAAGCAAGCTTCGTGAGAGACATGGCCACAGGAGAATTGAAGTATCCTCTCTCCGCGAAGGGTATGTTCCAATGGCTCCTCACAGACAGCGCATTCACTCCCAACGAACGTCCTCTCCCGCCGTGTACGGCTCCGGTCTGTATCCAGCATACCTGCCATTCCACCGCCCGCTCGCTTTCGCAGGTCACTCGAACCCTTACTGTCCTTGATGTAAAGAGAGTTGTTGGTCGAAGTCGGCGAGATACGAGCTGTCCCTCGAGTATAGTCGTTGGTCATATGAGGTGAGTCTGCAGAGAAATTCTGGGTCAGTTTGATGCGGAGCGAGATCAGATCATTAATTGTTCAGATAGGTGAGGGGCGGAGTCGAGGATGAAAATGGAATAGGTAGTACTCTTTTTTAGATGGGATCCTGCAACACGGGCTCCACCAGCACCAGGTACCTCCCTGCCCTTGTTCTCTCGCCTGATGGCTCTTTTATCCGAATCGTCTAGCAGTCCAAGCTCATACAGGGCCGAAACCTGGTCCTTTTGTCTGTATGATTTCGGCTCGTTCTGGGAGTCGGCTGGGGGATGGTCTCGATGGGACAGTTTGAGACCGAAGAAGTTTTTCGACATGTAAAGAGTGCTGGTTGCGTCTACAGGAGACGGCTCTTGGGGAGGGGCGGGATGGGTAGGATA